>PVLA01005604.1:28276-142348 GCA_004027455.1 Hydrochoerus hydrochaeris
GTAATAAAAGAAATGCTCTCAGGAAGCATCTCTCAGGATGATACAGACAGAAGAAGGGAGGAACACAAAAAAAGGAGAGAAACATTCAATAAAGAATATAAAGAAAATATAGAATACATGAAGCAGATTCAAAGAGACTACCAGGAAATTAAAAACTCCATTGAAAGCTGGCAAAACTCCTTAAAAGAAACTAAGGATAAACTATTAAAACTTGAATACAAGTTGGCAGTGTGTGATTATGAAAGGAAAGATCTCTTAAAAATAACAAGGAAACAGGCAGTAACAATACAAAGGCTAGAAGATGACAAGAGAATCTACAATTTAAGAATAAGAAACATGAACCAAGAAGCAGGAATACATACAGGTGAGTTACAAAGGCTATTCATGGAAATAATTAAGGAAAACTTCCCAAGCATTGGAAAAGAAAATGACATTCAGTTGTGTGAGGCATACAGAACTTCAGCCACCTACAACCAAAACAGAGCTACACCCAGACATATAATAATCAAGACACCAGAAATTCAATATAAAAACAGAATATTAAAATCTGTCAGAGAAAAGAAACAGATTACCTATAAAGGTAAACCCACCAGGATCACGGTTGACTCCTCAACACAGACCATCAGATCAAGAAGAGGTTGGGGCAAAGTGTTCTAAGCCCTGAAAGAAAATAACCTCCAGCCCAGATTGATGTACCCTGCAAAACTGTCACTAGAAGTTAATGGACAAACAAGATGCTTCCATGACAAAGGGGAACTGGGGGAGTTTGTGACCACCAATCCAACAATACAGAGAATACTGAAGGAAATTCTAGAGAGAGAAAAAAAAATACCAGGATTTTAGAAACAGTGGCAGAAAGGCCTTCAATGAGTGGGGCAGGAAGTAGAATGAAGGAGAAAACTAGACAAAGGCAGAAAAATAACATAGCAGAAATGATGCAGAGAAGGATAACTAGAAACTCTAACATAGATGGCCTTGATATGCTATATTGTAAATAGTGCACCAGGATTTGAAACCCACATTACTCACACTACTCTGCTTAGATGTATTATATTCTGTTCCAGTTATTCTACCTGTACTAGATTTGAGGGCACAGACAGTAATCCTGAAAATAACAGGATATAGTAGGGTAATCATCCTTCATTTCCTATCAACTTAATCTAAAGCTCTGTAAAACCTACACTGTTTTACCATGACTGATTGTAATTGAATCTGGTTTGTTGGATCACTGTTTTGTATTGATAGATTTTATTCAAAGCTGTTATGATTGATAATATCAAGTCTGAAAGTATAGACAACTGCACTGAAGATGACAAGAATCACTAGAATATCCACTGTAGTTTGATTATTACCTGGCTTTGAAGTTTTATACTGTCTACAATATTTTATTTTTACTAATATTGTTATTTACTGCTATACTCAATCATACTGCTATATTCAATTATGCCTGATGATATTGACATTCTGTTGAAGGTAATAAGAAACAACACAGTCATCATTGTAGATCGCCTTGTACTGTGGTTTTATACAACTTTTTGGTTTCATGTTTTTATAGGAATTTGTTTTGTTTTGTTTTTCCCTCTAATACAGAAAGTATAGAAATACATGCAGAGATTCAGGCATGTGTAGCTGTCTACACTCTCACTGTTTGACTATCTACTTTGTATGCTTTAATTTTGTAACTTGAGCAACTATATCTAAGAGGATAATATGTAATTTATTAACTAGTGATTTCTTATTGTTTATCTTTTTTTTGGAATTCTGCATTACCTCTACCCTTTACATTCTTTTGTTTCTCTTTAAATGAAAAAAAAAACTTCTTAAGCATATCCAAGATGTCACTACACAAGTTGAAAATTTCCTGGTCTCCTAAGGACTTAAATAAGATTATTTGTTCTAAATAAGATTAAATAAGATTTGTGAAAATATCCAAAGTTTTCATTTGTAGAAATATTTCATCCACATTTCATAAAAATTCTTTCAGAAAACTGAGGGGAGAATGACAGAGTTGAATGGGAAAACAATTTTCTTAAAAGAAGGACTGAGAGATGTTATAAAGTACATACATGATTAAATATTTGATGTTAACATAGATTCATGCCTAAAACCCTAGGATGTGATATTTTCCCCAGCTCTTCAAATTCTGAAATCTTGCAGGTTCAAAGTCATCAGCCAGGTTCTCTTGTATTGACACAATCCATAGAAATAAAGTACTAACCAAAGTGTGTTTTATTGAGAAAGTTTAAGAGAGCATAGTATATTAATACAGATCATCTAGTAATTTTTCTTTACTGGTTACTGTCCTGATCTGAAACTTGAAAAGCCAACTCATTTCCATCTTAATCTCCTGATGCCTTCATTTTGAATGGTGTAAGATCTCATAATCATTCAGATTTTTTCATGGTTTCTTCAAAAACATATAGTTGTTTTCTAGGTAGACAACATCATTTGTCAATGCTAGCCACTTAATGTGTTAAATTCAGATTAAAATTAATATAGTGATGTAACTCAAAACCTAGTTTTTATTATGGAAGTGATACAACAACTCTTCATTGTTCATATTTCTATATCTCTTTTCATGTCCAAAACACAGAGGAGGAAGAAAGATGAGGGAAGGAGACAAAGGAAGAGAATAAGCAAGAGGAAGGGAAAGGGGAAGAAGAAGAAGAAAAGGAGATGAAAGAAGAGGAAGACAAGGTTGAGGAGCAAGAGAAGAGGAAGAGACAGAAGAGAGGAAAATATGGTGAAGAACGGGAAGAAGAAGGAGAAAAATAGGAGTATGAATAGCGATACTCAGAGCAGTGTGTCTGAATTCATCCTCCTAGGCCTCCCTATTAGGAAGGAGGATCAAGGCATGTACTATGCCCTGTTCTTGGTCATGTACCTGACCACACTGCTGGGGAACCTGCTCATCATCCTGCTCATCACGCTGGACTCCCACCTCCACACCCCCATGTACTTCTTCCTCAGTCACTTGGCTCTCACTGACATCTGTTTCTCATCAGTCACAGCTCCAAAGATGCTCATGAAGATGCTGACACAGTCAGTCCATCTCATATGTTGGGTGTATTTCTCAGGAATTCTTTTTCTTATTATTTGGTGGTCTGGACAGCTTCCTTCTCACTTCAATGGCCTATGACAGGTATGTAGCAATCTGTCACCCCCTCCATTACTATAATATTATGAGTTATGTCCTCTGTGTCTTGCTAGTAACAGTGCCCTGGGTCCTATCCTTTTCTGCTGCCCTTGTCCACACTCTCCTCCTAGTCCATCTCTCTTTCTGTGGAGACAACACTCTCTACCACTTTTTCTGTGACCTCTCTACCTTACTTAAGCTTTCCAGCCCAGACACCACTATCAATGAGCTGTTTATTCACATTATAGGAACAATGGTCATTACTCTGCCATTCACATACATTCTGGTGTCTTATGGCCACATTGGGGCCACCATCCTGAGAGCTCCCTCCATTAAGGGAATCTGCAAAGCCTTGTCCACTTGTGGTTCTCACCTGTCCATGGTTACATTGTACTATGGAGCAATTATTTATGTCTATTTTGTCCCTGCATCCAGTAACACTAATAACAAGGATGTCATTGTGGCTGCTGTGTACAGTCTGTCACACCCATGCTAAACTCTTCCATCTACAGTCTGAGGAATCAGGATATGAAAAGTTCTCTGGGAAACCTGATTAGTAGAAAAAAGATGTGCAGCATGATGGGCATTGTATTTCCTATTATCTGAATCTGAGATCTTCCCAAAGGCATACCTATATCTTCTTTTTGAATTGTTGTGTCTCGGTACAGCTTGATTGAACTCTTCTTTGCACTTGTGTTTATGTTAGAGATAGTTTTTATATTTGTCCTGTTGAGTTTGAGAGTCTTGAGAAAGGTTCTTAACATACCTATATAATTACCTTTTCCTGCATCTCTCTTTCACATTTTTCCTCTCCTACAAAAGTCTTCATTTTATACATAGTTGCAGCATTTTGTTCTTTTTATTGAATGATTTATATCTTTTGTAGCAAAGCTTTTCTGTACAACTCAGTCTAAACTTTTTCTTCTGCTAGATTTATGATTTTACTTTGGTGTCTTATTTTATAGTATATTTAGAAATTATTTTTTAGTAACATCAGTAAGAACTACAGCACAAAATGCCACATTGTTTTTAATCCATTCCTTGGTTGATGGGTATTTGAGCTGTTTCCAAGAATTAGCTATTACAAATTGTGCCAGTATAAATGAGTGCACATATATTGCTATGGTATGTTTTCAATTCCTCTGGAAAAATACCCAAAAGGGGAATAGCTGAGTCAAATAAGGTGTGTACATCTAGGACTTGAGGAATTTCAACACTGATTTCCACTGAGGTTGCAGCAGTCTACTCAGCTATAAAGAAACATAAACTTGAGGCTTTTATAGGTAAATAATACAACTGGAGACCACACTCAAAAGTGAAATAAATCAGACTCACATGTGTAAACATTGTATTGTCTCCTTAGTGTAATAAAATGAAAGAGTAAATAATATTCAAAACGTTTAATAAATATTGTGAAAGGGAAAGATTCTGCTCAAAAGGAAACAACTGGATTGGGAGAAAGGCAAAAAGAAGAAAGGGGAAATATATATGTATATACACAAAGATAGCTAAGATTATTGTACTACTGATTCTATTAGTTCTTTGAAAGGAACAGTTAGTGCTTATACTGTTTGATCAATGTTTATTTATTTTTTATTTTGAAGGTAGCAAAATACAACAGAACAAGACAGAATAAAGCCAATCAAGACAGTGCAGTGAAATTGGTACAGAACTTCACAGTAGGTTACCAGGATACCAGTAATAGTATATCTCATTATCTATGCCATAGTGTATCTCATTATCTTCACCATAGCTGTCAATTCAATCAGGTATAGAAAAATCAACCCAAATACAGAACATCATAAAACCTATCAAAACATTGAATAGAGCAGTACAATTAATCAAAACAAAGCAAAACAGTGATAACAATATTTGCCTTCAAAGAGATGGTAGAAGGTAATCCCCCATATTTGCTATATTGCATATGGTCATCCTCCCAAGGGATGCTCAGACTTCTGACTCCCATTTGCTAACTAGAGGTGGGGGTGGGGAGCTTGTTCTCTCCCTGGGTCACCCACCACTCACTCAAACCATGGCTGCTTACCAGGGAGGCAAGTGGGTTTCTTTGTTGTCCAGCACCCTGTTTGATCAATTTTGCATGCCCATATCTGGTAATCTGAGCAACTGTTCTAAAGATAATAATGTGCAATATGGTAAGCACTGTTAACCAAGTTTTCTATCATCTTGTTTTGAAATTCTGTATCATTTTTCTTGTTTTTTATTCTTTTTTTTTTTAACCCAGGGATTGAACTCATGACCACACGCTTGCAAGGCAGGCACTTATTCCACTGAGCTAAATCCCTGGCCTTGTTTTTTCTTTAAAAGAAAAAAATGTAAAAAAGAAACAATACAGCTTCACTTTTGTAATTCTTATTTATTTATTTTAAATTACAAGTAAAAATTATGGATATTCATGATGTGCCAGGTAATGTTTTTGCATTTATCTTTTCTTCCTCACAAAAACATTGAAATACTTTTATTCTTCTTCAAGTACATAATATGTCATTATTTCTATTTACCATACTGTACAATTGAACACTGGAATTTATTTCTCCTTACATATTTACTATCAATTGACTGACCCTTTTCCAACTCTCCATCCTGTCTGTTGTCCTTGGCTACTTGTACTTTCTTAATCATTTTCTATTTTATTTTTATCTGCAGTGGTGAAGGCTAGGCACATAATTTTTTTCATTTTTCATTTCTTTTCTTCTATTTTCTTTTCTTCTTTTTCCCTTTGAGACAGGATTTCACTATGCAGTTCAGGCTGACTCACATTGGAACCCAGGCTGGTCTTAAACACAGTGATCCTTAGCCTTTAGTGTTCTGGAACTACATTTTTTCCTTCTTAAAGACAGCAGATCTTTTAACAAATTGAAATGAGGTGGCTTTCCATAAAAGACCAGTTCAATATTCTAGGCAGACACATAGATACATCCCCAATTGTTGAGAGGAAAACTTAAGTGGAACTCTCTAGGTTCTCAGAATATCGACTAAGTGTGATGAATGAAACAGTAGACATTTCATGGACTTTCATGTGTTGACATGATTGCAGGTGATAAGGGGATCTGGTCTTTCTCAGTGTGGGCTAAGGAATGGCCAGGCAGGATGTCAGGAGTGCAGGCAACAAAACTGAGTTCAAGCAAGATTCCAGTGTAGTCTAATACAATTGTATTTGATTTTAAAATGAAGAAAAGAACTTTCAAGCCAAATTATAAAAATGTAGTGTCCTATGTTTTCATGGGAAATGGCAAAATTAAGTCTTTCATCCTTGGGAAGCTGCCACTGCTTAAAGCAAAGCTATTTGACTTCATTGTAATAAGCTCATTATAGTGACAGATATTTGTGTATTATTTCCTAGTTCTTTGTTATAAAGGTGGACATTCTAATTTAAGAGTTTGGTAACCAGCCATGTGCTACTGAGCTGGTAATACTTTTTAAGCTGGAAATATTTAGTGGAAGTGGAACTCAAACTTCTGTGTCCTTGAGGTCAAACTTTCAGACCTATGTTGATCTTGCAAACTTCAGCTCTATTTTTATCCATTTTATTGGAAATTTTACTTTAACCTTTATAAGACTTGAAATATTACAAACAAAATGACATATTTTATATATATACATATATATATTATTACATATTACAACAGTTTTTATCCATTTTGTTGGAAATTTTACTTTAACCTTTATAAGACTTGAAATATTACAAACAAAATGACATATTTCATATATATATATATTACATAGGAATATATATACATATTGTATTGTGCTTATTATGTGTATGGCCATATATATAATGTTTGAATATCATTTGAAAGTAAAAATATTAAAAGAAATACTTTATATTTTAGCAACTTACATCATATAAAACAAAAATAATAGTGTTGAAACTCTTGTTCTTCCTCCATTATTTCTTTTTTTATTGAGACACCATGTCTTTATCATTTTCAATACTTAAACAATTACTTTTCATTACTGCTTTAATATTTTTGCACTAATCCTTCAATTTGCCTGCCTTAGAACTGTGTATAAATGAAATAAAATTGTATTGATTCTTTCATTTTTCATAATAGGCTGTCCTTGTTAAGTTTATGTATATATTTTGATATTGTACTATGAGTCCAACAAATTTTGCTCTATTGTCATGCCCCCTTTTAATTATTTTTTCATCTTTTTTATTCTTATTCTGGATTTCTGCATTTTTCATCAGGATCATTGCTTATATAAACATAGGTAAACATACTCCAGTATGTATATATATGTGTGTGTGTGTGTGTGTGTGTGTAATTTTGTAAATTATGCTTACAGATCATTAATCTGTACTAGGATATGTGTATATCCAATTTAACTATCACTGCTAACTTCCTCCATAAAATGCTTATACTAAGAAACCTCATATGACACATTTCCAAATGTATCACATTCTAGAAAACACCAAATTGAAGATGATAAGTAAAATGATCAGTGGTCACTAGGGACTTTGGAAAGGGAAATATAAAGAGGGCAAAGGAGATTTGCAGAACAGAATATGATTATGTATGTTGGAACTTTGTATAAATGAATTTGTGAAAACCAAACTAACAAATAAAAATAAAACAGTAAAAGAAATGAGAGTTTATGGAGAAAAAGGAGCATTTGTAACTTTGGAGAAAAAAAGCAAATTTAGTCTTTTGAGTAAAATACACACACTAGACTTTTTTATTTTTTATTTAAAGAGAAAAAAACAGGGAAAAGGTAGAAATATTACACAATTTCAAGAAAAGAAGATAAATAGTAAGAAATCACTAGTTGATAGATTACACATTGTTCTTTTAGAAATAGTTATTCAAGTTACAGGATTAAAGCACACAAAGTAGGCACTAAAGCAGTGAGAGTGCAAACAGATCTGTTCAACAATCCAACAAGAACCTAGAAATATGGTCATCAATCCCATACATCTAAACATACATGCAGCTATATCTTTTATAGCGCTTCCTATTTCCTCATTTTTACAAAAGCAATTATACATTTTTAAAATTTTATTTAAAGAGAAGAAATAAAAACAAAAAAGGGTAGCAATAATACAGAATTCTAAAAGAAAGAAAGAAAAAGGAAAATGAGGAAAAAGCCCCACTAAGAAATCAGTAATTTGTAAATTGCATATTGTCATCTTGGATGTAGTTGTTCAAGTTACAAAGTTAAAGGTACATAGTGAATATTCAAACAGTCAGACTACAAACAGTTCTGCTCAAAGATCCAACAAAACTTCAGCAATATGGTCATCTATTTTACACACTCAAACATACATCCAGTTATATCCCTTAGAGCACTTTCTTTTCCTCTCTTTTTTACAATAACAATTACACTTGGTTTTATTACACTTGTAGTTCTTAC
The DNA here is from genome assembly GCA_004027455.1 of Hydrochoerus hydrochaeris. Taxonomy (NCBI): domain Eukaryota; kingdom Metazoa; phylum Chordata; class Mammalia; order Rodentia; family Hydrochaeridae; genus Hydrochoerus; species Hydrochoerus hydrochaeris. The sequence continues at coordinate 36,786 of PVLA01005604.1, forward strand.
TTACTTTTTACGCTAGAGACACAATATGATATTTATAAATATGATTCTTATTTATCTCACTAATGAGGAGAGTCTCAAGTTGTCTCCATTTGCCTATGAAGGCCTCAAGATCATTCTTTTTTATAGCTGAGTAATATTCTATTGTATAAAAATGCCACATCTTTTTCATCCACTCTGCAGATGATGGAAATCTTAGTTGTTTCCAGGATTTAGCTATCACAAATTGTGCATCTATGAACATGGGTGCACATATATCACTGTGATATGAACTTTTTAGTTCTTTGGGGAAAATGCCCAGGAGGGGGATAGCTGGATTGAATGGGGCTTCCAATCCTAGTCTTCTGAGAATTCTCCATATGGATTTCCATAATGGTTGCACCAGACTACATTCCCACCAAAGGTGAAGCAGTGTTCTTTTTTCCCTGCAGCCTCACCAACATTTCTTGATGGCAGCTATTCTTTCCAGAGTAAGGTGGAATCTCAATGCTGTTTTAATTTGCATTTCTTGAATGACCAGTGATGCCAAACATTTCTTCATGTATTTATTTGCCATTTGTATATCTTTCTCTGAGAACTGTGTGTTCATCTCAGATGCCCATTTTTGGAGAGGGTGTTTGAATTTGGGGGGATTGATATTTTTCAATTCTTTATATATTCTGGACACAAGTCCTTTGACTGAGGGGTTGCTGGTTAAAATTTTTTCCCACTCTGTTGGTTTTCTTTTCACTCTGTTGGTGATTTCTTTTGAAATGCAGAAAATTTTCAATAATGTGAGATCCCATTTGTTGATTCTTTGAAGTGTTTCCCGCATGCACTAGACTTAATTAATACTATATGATGAGAAACTGAGTCAGAGTTCATAGGAGCTACAATAGTATATGATTTGGTTACAATTCAAAAGGACCAAGTTAACACAGAATATCAAGGTTTTCATCTCCTGATAGAATTTTGTATTGGGATTGGTAAATAAATTGAATTCTTTGTACCAAAGTTTAACCAAATATATTAGAATTTGAAAAATTAAACAACTCTTTTACCCTATGTAAAATAGTATACCAAATTTCTACCTAAAATTTTATAACCTTTATTTCAGTCCTTGCTAGTCATTGCAAAATATAAATTTGTTTTTAACATAGTGTTAACTGCATTTTTCCTATTTAGTTAGATTTATAAATTGCTTCTTATACAGGCATATGTCTCTATGACCATGTACCATTCATTTATTTATTAATATCTATGATTATCCTCTTTGCTTAAGATTTAATTTAAATCAAATAAAATGGATTCACTGGAGTTGAGCAATGTAAACCCCATGTGTCAGCACTTCCAATTCAGCATACAGCACCATTAAGCTGAGTGGCAATGCTCAATAAAAATCAAGTATGAGAATACTCATAGAGTCTTTTGTATAGGTAAATATAATGACAAAAATACTTACATACTCTATATGATAGATAAGTCCTTTATTAGTCAAAATACCTAAGAATTGGGTTTGTTCATTACCATATCATGACTCACTACATTCTTTCCTATTTTATAGCAGTATTTTTCCAAGTGAATCATGCACAATTACTAATGACAACCTTTTTTTTAGGTTTTTTTCAAGCTTTATTCTTGACAAAAACTAAAAACATAGGAATGATCATAATATCCACCAACTAGTGAATGATTATCTAAATTGTCATATGTTCCTACTATGAAATAATATAGAATATTAAGAATATTACCACAAGGTATTGCTTAGTAACCATATTCTCTCACAAAGTATAAATTACATTTTGTGTTATTCTAATTATATGAGGTTGAAATGTGTGCTAAACTAACCAGAGATTGTAGAAATGAGGAGACAACTAATCTTTGGAAGGTTACTAACTGTGAAAAATAAAAGAAGAAAGTTATAAGTGAGGTTGAAAATAATTTTTGTCTTAACCTTAGTAGTCATTTCATTTATACAGTAGTCATTTCATTTATACAGAATAAAAAGATGGACAATTTATGTGCTGAAGAATATTTAAGTTCTACCTCAATAGAAATAATATGGAAATAGGAAATTATATAATAATCTATATGTAATATATTTGACAAAAGACATCAAAATATAAATTAGAAATTGTTTTTGAAAATAAATGATACTGTAGATGATACAGAATTTTACCTCTAACATATTAGCAACTTTTGTTTTGCTTGATGTAATGGTACAAGCTAACTGCACCTAACAGATATTTGCAGAATGTTTCTGGTTAAACAGTATTAAGCTAGAAATTAACAACTAGTGGATCTTTAGAAATATTATGGTCACATGGAAATTACACACTATTCTCTCGAATGACTGATATGCCAATGAAGAATAGAAAAGAATAATTTTAAATTTTTTAAAACATGAAAATATTCATACTAAAATATATGAGAATGGGCCTGGCTTGGGGAGAGCTTTAGACCATCACTGCTCAGACTCCTGAAACACTGGAGGTGGTGCAGGAGTTTCTGCAGGCCTGATTGGACCAAGCCTAGTGACCTTTCAATCAAGGGATCTGAGGGTGCATGAGGCATGTTCCAGAGTGCCTACACTGGCACAGGGAGAGCTTTAGACCATCGCTCCCAGTGGTTAGGAGGTTGCCCAGCTTCCTGGAACCCCAGAGGTGGCACAGGAAGTCCTGCGGGCTTGACTGGGCCACAATCAGAGACCTCCATTCAGTCCCAGGAGCCATGAGCACACAAGATGATTTCCAACAAACCCATAAGAAACTATGGAACACCTCTTGAAACCCAGAAATTCAGGAAAATGATAAAATGAAAGACCAAAATGCAATCTTAAACCTCCAGCCCATCCCAAAAAAGCCTAGGAGTCACATACATAGAAAAAATATGAGCCATACACCTGAAATGCCTGAAATGATATCAACTGAAATAAAGAAACAACTCAGGGAAGCTATAAAAGAATTCAAATCAGAAATAATCTTCCAGGTAAAAGAAGAAATGATAAAGGTAATGAAAGAAATACTGAACACATCTAAAGAAGACACAGTTAAAAAAATGGAAGAGAAATGCAAAAAGATGGAAACTTTGAAGAATATAAGAAACAAACAGAATGCATGAGGCAGATGCAAAGAGGCTAAAGCACACCTCATGCACCCTCAGCTCCCCAGTGAAAGTCATTAGGAAATCAAAAATTCCATTGAAAGTTGACAAAACTGGCTCAACAAAAGTGAAGATAGAATTTCACCTCAAAGACAAGATTGTATCTAGTGAACAGGAAAGAAAAGCTCTTTTAAAAATAATAAGGAATCAGGACATAGCAATTCAACAGCTGCAAGATGATGCAAAAAAACCAACATAAGATTAATAGGGATAAATGAACAAGAAGGGGACAACACAAATGATATCAAGAGGCTATTTACAGAAGTAATAGCTGAAAATTCCCCAAACATGAGAATGGAAACTGATATATGGATCAGTGAAGCATAAAGAACTCCAAATAGCCATTACCAAAATAAAACTACACCCAGACTTCTAACAATCACCATCCCAGAAAACCAACATAAGAACAGAATGTTAAAAGCTGTTAGAGAGAAAAGACAGCTCACCTATGAAAAAAATCTATCAGAATCACAGCAGACTTCTCAACACAAACAATGAAGTCAAGAAGAACATAGAGTGAAGTATTTCAGATCCTAAAGGAAAACAACTTCCAACCCAGACTGATGTACCCTGCAAAACTGTCCTTCAAAATGGATGGAGAAATAAGATATTTCCATGACAAAGGACAGCTGAAGAACTTCATGATCACCAAACAAACCCTGCAAAGAATACTGAAAGACATTCTAGACAGACATAGGAAAAAAAAACTAAGCAAGGCAGACAATTAAACAGAGTGGAAAGGTAAAGAAGCAACAGCAGAAATATAACATGTCAAAAACAAACCAATATATAACAGTTATAACCATTAATGTAAATGGCCTCAATTCACCAATTAAAAGAAACAGACTGGCAGAATGAATCAAGAAACAATGTTCAACCATATTCTGTCTACAAAAGACCCATCTAACCAAAAAGGAAACCAATAGACCAAAAGTCAAAATATGGAAAACAATATTTCATGCAATAGGAACCCAAGGAAAGCAAGGGTAGCTCTTCTGTTTGCAAACTATGTGAACTTCAAACCAAAATTCACCCAAAGAGATAAAGAAGGTCACTGCATATTAGTTAGGGGAAAACTTCAAGAGAAAGAGATAACAATCTTAAATATATGTGCACCAAATTGCAGAGCACCTAGCTACAGAAAGCAAGTATTAACATAAATGAAAAATCAAATAAGCAATAACAAAATAATAACAGGAAACCATAACACAAAGGGACAGATCAACCAGACAGAAAATCAGCAAAGAAATATCAGAACTGAATCATACCTGTGAAGAAATGGACTTGATAGACATATACAGAGTGTTCCCACCAAAAACATCAGAATATACATTCTTCTCAGCAGTACATGGGACACTTTCTAAAATAGACCACATAATAGCCCATAGAACATACTTAAGTAAATGCAAAAGAATTGAAATTATCCCATGCATGTTATGGGATCATAGAGCTATGAAACTAGAAATTAATGATAAAAGAAACTGAAAAAAACCTACATAAACACATGGAAATTGAATAATACACTCTTGAGCAATCAGTGGGTCACAGAGGAAATTAAAGAAGAAATTAAACAATATCTACAAGCAAATGAAAATACAAATACAACTTACCAGAATCTGTGGGATGCAATGAAAGCAGTTCTCGGAGGAAATTTTATTGCAGTGAATTCACACATCAGGAAAACAAAATGAACACAAATAAACAACCTGATGCCACCCCTCAAACATCTAGAAAAATAAGAGCAAGTCAAGCCCCAAATCAAAAGAAGGGAGGAAATTACAAAGATCAGAGCAGAAATTAATACAACAGAGACTAAGAAAACAGTACAAAGAATCAATGAATCAAGCAGTTGGTTCTTTGAAACAATAAATAAAATTGATAAGCCCCTAACCAACCTTATTAAAAAAAGGAAAGAAAAGACACAAATTCATGCAATAAGGAATGAAAAAGGTGACATCACTACAGACTCTGTGGAAATACAGATCATCAGCACCTATTTCGAAAACCTCTACTCTCATAGGTTTGATAACACAGAAGAAATGGACAGATTCCTAGAAACATATGAATTATCAAAGCTGTATCAAGATGATGTAAAACTGCTGAATAACCCAGTTTCTATTAATGAAATTGAAAATGTAATTAGGTCCTTACCAACAAAGAAGGGCACAGGCCCAGATGGATTCACAGCAGAATTCTTCAAGAAATTCAAATAAGATTTAATGCTGACATTCCTCAAACTCTTCAGTGAAATCAAAAGAGAAGCAATTCTGCCTAACTCACTCCTGGAAGCAAATATCACTCTAGTACCAAAACCTGAGAAAGACCCAACTAAAAAAGAGAACTACAGGCCAATCTCTCTAATGAACTTAGATGTAAAAATTCTCAATAAAATATTGGCAAACAAGATGCAGTGAATCATCAAGAAGGTTGTACAGCATGATCCATAGGATTCATCTCAGGAATAAAGGGATGATTTAGTATTCATAAATCAATAAATGTAATCCACCATATCAATACAGCCAAACATAGAATCACATGAACATCTCAATACATGCAGAAAAAGCTTTTGATAAAGTCCAGCACTCATTTATGATAAGAACCTTACAGAGAATTGGAATAGATGGGATTTACCTCAATATGATAAAGGTCATCTATGACAAACCAAAAGCAAGCATCATATTAAATGGCCAAAAACTGAAAACCTTTAGCTTATAATCAGGCACAAGACAAGGATATCCATCATCACTGCTCCTATTCAACATAGTACTGAAAATACCAGCCAGAGCAATTAGAAAAGACAGAGAAATATAAGATGTAAAGATAGGAAAAGAGGAAGTTAAATTATTATTATTTGTAAATGACATGATACTCTACATAGAATACCCCCAAAACTCCATTGAAAGAATCCTAGGTATAATAAATAAATTGAATAATGTAGCTGGATACAAAGTCAACACTCAAAAATCAATAGCATTCCTATACACTAACAACAAAATCATTGAGAGAGAAATAAGAGAAGCCACACCCTTCACAATAGCATCCAAAAATGAAATACTTAGGAATCAATCTAATGAAAGAAGTAAAAGATTTATTCAGCCAAAAATATAATACCCTGAAAAAGAAATCAAAGAGGACCTCAGAAAATGGAAAGGCTCAGGCTGGGGATTTAGCTGAGTGGCTTAAGTGCCTACCTGGCAAGTGCAAGGTTGTGAGTTCAATCCCCAGCACCAAAAAAAAGAAAGAAAGAAAATGGAAAGATTCCCTTGTTCATAGATAGGTAGAATAAATATTGTGAAAATGGCCATTTTCCCAAAATTGTTATACAGATTCAATGCAATCCCAATCAAAAAACAACAAGCATACCTCATAGATATAGAGAAATCACTCCTAAAATTCATCTAGAACCAGAAGAGACCTAGAATAGCAAAGGCAATTCTAAGCAGCAAAGGCAAGGCAGAAGGCATCACAATCCCTGACTTGAAGCTATACTACAAAGCTTCTATAATAAAATCAAGATGATACTGGAATAAAAACAGACCCAAAGATCAATATAATAGATTAGAAGATACAACTACAACTACCAACACAATCAACCACCTTATCTTTGATAAAGGAGCCAAACACTTTAACTGGAAGAATGATAGTCTCTTTAATAAATGGTGCTAGAAAAACTGGCTCTCATATGTCAAAAACTAAAACTAGACCCATACCCATCAGCATGTACTAAACTAAAGTCAAAATGGATCAAAGATCTAAATATTAATATAGAAACACTAAATCAGTTGGAAGACAAAGTAGGTAAAAATCTTGAACCCATAGGAGTAGGTAAAGAATTCATGAACAAGAACCAAACTGCATGGGAAATACTTCCCAGAATCAATAACTGGGATCATGTCTTATTAAAGTTTTTGCACATCTAAAGAAATCTCCAACATATTAAAAATAAAACCCACAAATTGGGGGAAAAAGTCTTAGTGAACTGTCCCTCAGACAAAGGACTTCTGTCTAGAATATATGAAGAATTTTAGAAAATCGGATCCCTGAAATTCAAAGACCCAATCCAAAAATGGGCATCTGGGATGAATACACAGTTCTCAGAAGAAGAAATACAAATGGCAAATAAATACGTGAAAAAATGTTCAGCATCATTGGTCATTAGAGAATTGCAAATTAAAACCACACTGAGATTCCATCTCATTCCAGAAATAATGGCCAGGATCAACAAAACTACCAACAACAAATGTTGGAGAGGCTATGGGGGAAAAGGAACTCTTCTGCACTCTTTGTCAGAGTGCAGACTGGTGCAACCACTATATAGGTCAGTCTGGAGGTTCCTCAAAAAGCTGGGATTGGAAGTCACATTTGACCCAGCTATTCCATTTCTAGGCATATTCCCAGAAGAACTGAAAACATCATACCACAGTGCTATATGTGCACCCATGTTTATAGCAGCATAATTTGTAATAGCCAGATCTTGGAAACAACCTAAGTGCCTGTCAATTGAGGAATGGATAAAAAAGATGTGGTATTTATATACAATGGAGTACTACTCAGTACTACTATAAGGAATGATCACATTGGGATATTTATAAGTAAATGGGTACAACTTGAGACCATACTCATAAGCGAAATAATTCAAACTCACATGTGTAAATTTCATATAGTCTCCCATGTGTAAGAAATGGTAAGAGCATGTAAGATTTTATGGTAATCATGGTTCCCCATTATATTGCTTTGAAGTCTTATAATGTTTTCATTGATTGGTTGGAATGGTTTTATTCTGTTTTGTTTGATTTTATTATGTGTGATTGTATGAACAGCTACTTTGAACAAAACAAGACATTATGGCAGCCATTACCGATTTAATATAATATTGTTTTGATGTCCTACCATGGTTTGTTCTTCTATTTCCATTGATTCTATCATGCTGTGTCTTATTGTATTTTAATATGTGTTATAGTATGAACAAAATTTTTAAGGAAAATGTGATATTATAGGAGCCACTGTTCATTTTCTGTGTTGGTTTTGAATGTCCTGTAATACTGTCCTTCTCTTGAATGGTTTTATAGAATTTTATTATGCTTGATATTGTGTGTGAAGGTATGCTCAACTATTTCAAAGAAAAGAGACATTGTTGTAGCTACTGTTAATATCCAGTTGTCTTGCTGTGAAGTGCTGTGTTGCTTACATTGTTCTGCTCTGATTTGCTTTGTTCTCCCTCTTTTGTTTTATTCTCTTTAAAATAAAAAAATCAAAAAATCTATGAGAATGGCAAAGTATTACTGAGGGAAGTTCACACTGATAAGTGCCTACATTCAGGAGTTGATTTTAACTACACAACTGGTGATCCAACTCAAGAAACTAAAAAAAGATGAACCCACTAAACTCAAAATGACTGGAAAGAAATTAATAACACAGGTAGAGTTGTAAGATACAGAGACTTAACAAAAATACAGGCGATCATATGTATGAAGCAAAAATGAATAGGTATTCTTGTGAAAGGTTAAACAAAATTGACAAAGCTTTAGCTAGAACAAACAAGGGAATAAAAAAGGAAACACTAAAATAAATAAAACAAGAGATGAAAGGGAAATTTACAACTGATCACACACAAAAATTATTGTTAGTGACTGCCTTAAACAAGTGTTAGCCAAAAAATTGACAAGCTAAATGAAATGGCTTAATATACAACCATATGACCATATATAACCTGCCCAAATAAATTACAAGGACATAAAAATCCCAGCCCAATATTAATGACCAGTATTTTGACAGAATTTGTGATAGAAAAGTCTTGAAGCAAAGACAAGAACATAAACAGGTGGCTTCACTGATAAATTTCACCAAGGTTTTAAAGAACTATCTTCAACTCTTTCAATGTATCAAAAGGGATAGAATTCTTTCAAACGCATTCTAAGAAACCAGCATCAGTCTGATCTGAAAAGCTTATCATACATGTGGGAAAAAAGAGAGAAAAACTGATCTATCTGTGATGAGCTTAAATGCAAAAATTCTCAACAAAATTTTGGCAAATCAATTTCAGTAACATATAAACACCACTGGTGCAGGAGGTTAGGAACATAGTTCAGTAGCAGAGTGCCTGTTTAGCATGCATGATTTCTGGCATTTCCAGCATTGCCAAAAAAACAAAAAAAGAAAGTCAACATTATACATGATGGTCAAATGGCACTTATCACAGGGATGCAAGAATGTTCACCATAGGAAAAACATAAATATAATACTTCACTTCAATAGAATGAGACTGAAAACCATATGATGAAAATAGATGCTGAAAAACAAATTCAGTGAAATTCAACAACACTTCATGATTTCAAATAATCCCAAAATGTAGACAGAGAAATAATGTGCTTCTACACATCAAGGGCTACATAAACAAATGAACATCCTACATCAGTTGATTCTGGGAAAAGCTAAAATGATGTACAGGAAGGTCAGGAATAAGACCAAGTGTCTACTGTCACTATTATTCAATATAAAATTTGAAGTCATATCCAGAACAATGAGACAAGTGAATGAAATGAAGGATACATAAAGAGCAAAGATAGAAGTCGTTATTCCTGTTTGCAATGATGTTATTTTATGTATAAAAAAATCTGAAAACATTCTTGAACAAACACTCCTCAAAATTCAGTGCATTTTGCAAAAAAAATTTTAAAGATAAAATTCCAGTTTGTGATTCTTTGAAGTTTATCCCATGTAGTTTGAGTTTTGTTTATGAAATCTCTGCCTATCTCTATCTCCAAGATTCTACCTACTTGCTATTCCAGTAGATTTAGTGTTTGTGTTTTGCTATTTAGATCTTTGATTCATTCTGACTTTAGTTTAGCACATGGTGGTAGGCATGGGTCTAGTTTTAGTCTTCAGTATGTGGAAAGCCAGGTTTTAGAAAGTTTTTATTTTAAAGAGAATAAAACCAAGCAAAATAAAATAGAATAAATCTAATTAAAATAAAACATGTAAGTGATACACAGTTTCAAAACAAGATAACAGGAAGTCAACGATGACTTCTATAATCACTCTTGTTGTCTTCAAAATAGCTTCACATACCATCAGACATAGGAAAAGCAAACAAAACAGAACACAATAGAACTAATAGAAATAAAACAATGACCATAATACAGGACTTCAAAACAAGATAATAGTACAACCAAAATAGCAACCATAATGTATCTTGTTATCTTTAAAATAGTTGCCCATGCCACCAGACATAATAAAATCAAACAAGACAAAAGAGAATAAAACCAAACTAAGCAAAACAATGAAAATGACACAGGATTCTAAAACAAGATAATAGGTAATTAACAATGGTTACCACCTTCAGGAGATCCTCATAGATGCTATAATGCTTATTGTTATCCTCTAAATAGATGACCAGATTGTTGAGTTTAAGCCTGCAAAGTCAATTAAACACTAAATCCTACAAACATTAAGTTGTGTTTTACTTCAGTAAATATCATCTCAGCCTGTGTTTCTCTGGATCAGCAGGTAGTTGGGTAGGAGCAGAACCTTGGTGCTTCTTGTCTCCCAACCTGTGCACCAGGAGGAGCTGTGTCTGGTTGTCCTCCCTGCAGCCCATGCATGGTGCCAACTAACAGAAAGCAACTGGCTTCTTTTTCTCCTCACAATAGCCTGTGAATGGTGCCAACTCTAGAAAGCCTGTTTTTCCAGCAATATTTATTAAAGAGGCTATCTTTTTTCCAACGAACATGTTTAGCCCCTTTGCTAAAGATAATTTGGCTGAGTGACTCTGTAGTTGTGTCTGCATCTTCTATTCTATTCCATCAATCCACAGGTCTGTTTTATGCCCATACCATGTTGATTTTATCACAGTAGCTTTGTAGTATAGTTCCAAGTCTGGGATTTTGATGCCCCCAGCCTTGCCTTTGATGTCCAGAACTGCCTTTATTATTCTAGGTCTCTTCTGTTTCTAAGTGAATTTGTAGATCAGTGAGGTATGCTAATGGTATTTTGATCAGAATTGCATTAAATCTGTATAACAGTTTTGAGAGTATGGCCATTTGCACAATATTGGTTCTTCCTATCCATGAACAAGGGATATCTTTCCATTTTCTGATATCCTCTTTGATCTCTTATTTTCAGAGTACTATAATTTTCAAGAATCTTTGTTATGGAAGGGTCTTGTTTCTCTTTGAATTCTGAAATATAGTTTTTTGCAGGGTACATCAATCCAGGTTGGAAGTCATTTTCTTTAAGGATTTTAAACACTTCCCTCCAACCTCTTCTTGACTTGATGGTTTGTGTTGACATCTGCTATGGTTCTGATCCATTATAAGTCATCTCTTTCTTTTCTCTAACAGCTTTTAATATTCTACTCTTGTGCTGAATTTCTGGAATCTTGATTATTATGTCTGGGTGTAGATTTACCTTGGTTATGGCTAGCTGGAGTTCTATATGCTTTGTTTGTCTGTATGCCAGACCCTTTTCCCATGTTTGGGAAGTTTTCTGCTATTTCTTCTGTAAATAGCCTTTTTATTTCAATTGTGTTGACCTCTGCTTCTTTACTGATACCTATCATTCTTAAATTATTTTTCTTTGTGTCATCTTGTAACCATTGAATTGTTATTTCCTACTTCCTTGTTATTTTTAAGAGATCTTTCCTTTCATGATTGCTAGCTGTGATCCTGTCTGCAAGGTCTGAAACTCTATCTAGTCCTTTCAAATGGTTATGCCAACTTTTGATTGACTTTTTATTTCCTGTATATCTCTTTGAATCTGTTTTATGCATTGCAATTCCTTTTTAGGTTCATTGAAGGTTTCTATCATTTTCCTATGCATCTCTTTTAAATCTATGTCTTCTTTAGATATGCTCAGCAATTCTTTCATTGATTGTGAGTGATTTCTTCTTTAACCTGAGACATTATTTCTGATCTGATTGCTTCTTCTTCTTTTTTTTTGTATCAGGGATCAAATTCATGACTGCGCACTTGCAAGGCAAGCACTTATGTTGATGAGATAAATCCCCAGCTCCTAAGTTGTTTCTTTCCTTGAGTTGCTATCCTCCCAGAGATTTCAGGGGTGTGACTTCCATTTTCTTCTAAGACTATATCTCCCAGACTTGTTCTGTGTGCACTGGAGGTCTGAAATTCCCTTTTGCTCCTTTGTCTTGACATTTTCCTGGGTTCCTCCCAACAAGCTGGTTGTGGGATCCCAGTCACTTTCCACATTGGCTGCCCCTCCATAGTGTAGGGGAATGGACAAGCACCTGGATTTCTTTGACCAAAGTTTCCCAGGGAGATGGCAGGGCATGGGGTGGGCTTCTCCAGAGCCATGCAGCTACACTGGGGCTTCCCTGGTGGTCAGGGGTACATGGTGTTGGGAGGCTGTTTCTTTAAACATGTGTGTTTACATTGGGACTCTTGCATTGGTGGCAAGCACACAGGAGTGTGCAAATCTGATTCTCCTGGTGGGTACTGGCTGCCTAAAGGAAGCAAGGGTCTCCATTGGTGGCCTGTGTGTGCACAGGGCTTACCTGGCAGCCTGTCCCTGCTTATGCTGGCTGCCCACAAGAAGCAAGCTTTCCAATGGCAGCAGCTGGCAAGCAGAGGTGGGTCTATGATGTCATTTTGTATGATAGTGAAACTTTGTCATACTTTGACTTCTATGAAAACAAGTAGATTAATTTTAGTATTGTTATCAAAGCATTATATGGCCAACCATAATATATAGGACCCTGAATCTATTCCAGAAGTCCAAATATCTTACAGGAGTTCCTCATTCAAAGAGTTCCAACTTCCATGTACAGGTTGACTTTTAACATAAACAGACCCAAATAATAACATTTGTAAATATTCACACATCTTTACCTTGAAAAATGAACACATGCCCTCCATTTTTACCAAATATTACAGATATCAAAGAAAAGCTCACATAGGATGTTTATTTTATTGACTGTGAAAATCTTGCACCAATGGATTGCTAAAACAAAGCTTTGGGACAACAGATAGATTCATATTGACTGTATTCTCTTACCCTAGTGTACTGGTGGAATGATGCATAATTTTCCCCATCCTTTTAGCCAGAGATGAAGGTTTTAGAGTATTTCTGTTGTCTTTGAAATACAGTGGGGTTTGGAATGACTGGGATTGTAAAATAAATAATCAACTAATTATGACCAACTCTGAACCACATTTTCTACAAGGTAAACTGAGAAAGCAGTTTTGTGATTCACCAAGACGCTAATGATTTCCCCATGCTTATTCCTCCAGAGGTACATTCTCCAATGGCTTCTTAAAGAAGTAATTCCACTCCTCAAAGGAGTCAGGCAAACAAGGAAACACTGTATGTTTGTCACTAATTTGTAGTTGGAATGAGAGATTGCTCCCTAGGTTCTTTCCATGGTTCATAAAATAAGAGCTCACATTAATTTCTCAGGACTCTAGGATAATGTATTTCCATATGTCTCCTGGGTTTTATTCTGAACTGATATTTCTTCAGCAAACTTCAAGAAAATTCTGAGCCTGTGGCTAAATGCTAAATGCTTCTCTTCTCTAAATGCTTGTCTTCTAGAAAGAAATTGGGAACCTTCCATTGTTTTATTTCTGAAGGTGTCTGTGCTCATTCCATAAGGGATCATATCACAATAGGAGCAAAGGTAACATTCCACAATCTGATGGACTATGGATATGTCAGTTCAGTCTGTACTTCTGGTCCTTAAATACTACCCCATTTTACAGCACAGTATGAAAACGCTCCATCTAGAATAATTTGCCTTGAAGTGAATATTTAAATTTTGGGATATTAGAGCAAAGCAATTCTCCTTTTAGAACTATCTATCTGAAATTGATTTTATATCTAATTTTAACAAAGATACTTTTAAAAGCATTTCCTTTTGCATGTGTTTAACTCTGGTAAGTATTGTCAAATTTTCTTCCAAATTCTATGTCATCTCTGTAATTTTATTTATTTCTGTTCTCACAATCCAGCTTTAAGCAGGTACGTTTTTAAAACCTAAAATATATTAGGCTTTTATTCAGTTGTCTGATTATTTTCTTGCTTTGCTATAATTTTCACCCATGAAACAACAAGCTATGCAAAAATTTTAGTCACTTCTTTACTTAAAACATTTTTTTAGTGTATAATTGTTCTAGAATAAATTGTTCTAGAATTGAAAATTTTGTCACAGCCCAATAGACCTTGTAATTATCTGGTCCTTTGATAATTCTCTCCAAATATTCCCAATATATTTATGGTTTTGAGTTGTTTCTGTTCCTCAAATGCCATAGCCTCATGTGTGCAAACACTTCAGTAGGATGCCCATATTTAAATGTTGCAAGGGACAGGTTCTTCATTTAGGCTTCCTTTAAATAAGGCCTAAATAAGCTTCCTTATCACCTTTGCCTCTTTTAATTGGACTGTCAAAACTATGAAATAGTTTCCCCTCACACTGAATTTCTAGGAATTTATTGTAAGATATATGTTAATGTGAAAGATGGCATACAAACGGTGTTATTTATTATGTTATTTCTGGAAATAGTAAAATATTTTTTAAAAACCAAATGCTCACCAACTAGCAAATTACCATTGTTATTGTGGTACACTAATGAATACTGATGTAGAAATGAGTAATAGAACTGGGTATATAGCCTGTTACATGTAATAACATGCCATTGAGAGAATTTTTAACATAGTGGGATGAAAATGTAGTATTAAAATATAACAATATCAGTCAAGTTGAGAGATTTGGCACAGTGTATAAAATTCATTTATCCCCAGAATGAATGATTAGTCAAACAAAGGAATATTTCCTTAGCTCCTAAATATAAAGAACGTCAGGTTGAAGAAGTATTCATAGTTTGTGAATTCCATTTTTTGCAGACAGATCATAATGTTCTTTTTACCTAGACTTTTGTATTGTTTACATGGATAATTCTAAGCCTAACTGATTTGAAGGACAAAGATAAATAATTACTGAAGTATTGAGAATATTAGACTATCTACTAGAAAAATGTCAGTTAAAAATCTTTACCAGAAAACTTAGCATAAGAACCATAAGAAGAAGAAAGTATAATTTTTTGGTGTTTTGTAAGCATTTGGTGGATTCTGGATGTGACTAGAAAAGCTAAGTATTTCCCAGTGTTTGAAGATTTTGATATCAATGACTGATTTTGAGTTGAAGCAATTAAAAATGAGAATTTGGAGATAAACAGACTCTTCTTCACAATCCATGAGAATTTCTATTGAAAAGATGAAATATTGCAAATGGTGAGTGGAAAAGAACATTCTTAACAGGAATCCAGATGACCAATCTACAAAGTACAGGCATATATATTTTAAGTTATGATGTACATTCATGTTCACAAAGCACTTACTTGACCCATTGCATACATTTTCTCCAAAACTCCACATCCTAATATCTTGCAGACTCAGAGAAACACACTGGATTCTTTTAATGTAATCCCATCACTGGTTCTAAAGCATTAGCCAGAGCTGCTTGAAGGGATGAAGAAAGTTGGAAGGTAAACAAAACATTTTAAATCATCTACTCGTTTTCCATTAGTTGATTTTGGCCTTTCTTTTATCAAATTTCCTAATCTGAGATTTCTGTCACAGACTCTGACTCTTAATTAAAACTTAGTATGAACTAATTCTCACTCATAAATTTTATGTTTATCCAAAGAATGTTGAGTTGGTTTTCAGGTAAACAAATGTCTTTTGTCTAGATCATCACCAGCCCACTTTGTGGCAAAAAGCTTGAGATATGCATGTTAAAACTTGCAGATACCCATTAGTTCAAAACTATGTTTTTATTATATAATATTCACAATAGCATCCCATTTTTTCAGCATTATATGAAGAGCATGAGAAGAGATAATCAGAGTAGTGTGACTGAATTCATCTTCCTGGGCCTCCCTATTAGGAAGGAGGATCAAGGCATGTACTATGCCCTGTTCTTGGTCATGTACCTGACCACACTGCTGGGGAACCTGCTCATCATCCTGCTCATTAGGCTGGACTCCCACCTCCATACCCCCATGTACTTCTTCCTCAGCCACTTGGCTCTCACCAACATTTCTTTCTCATCAGTCACAGCTCCAAAGATGCTCATGAAGATGCTGACACATTCAGTCCATCTCGTATGTTGGGTGTATTTCACAGAAATTCTTTTTCTTATTATTTGGTGGTCTGGACAGCTTCCTTCTCACCACAATGGCCTATGACAGGTATGTGGCCATCTGTCACCCCCTGCACTACAACATCATCATGAGTCATGCCCTCTGTTCCCTGCTAGTAATTGTATCCTGGTTCCTATCCTCTGCTGGCTCCTTTGTACACACTATTTTTTAGCTCATCTCTCTTTTTTTAGAGACAACATTCTCCAGCACTTTTTCTGTGACCTCCCTTCCTTACTTAAGCTGTCCAGTTCAGACACCACTGTCAATGACCTGTTTATTCTCATTGTAGGCTCAATGGTTGCTACTCTGCCATTCATATGCATTCTGGTGTCTTATGGCCACATTGGGGTCACCATCTTGAGAGCTCCCTCAATTAAAGGAATCTGCAAAGCCTTGTCCACTTGTGGTTCTCATCTCTCTGTGGTTATTTTAAACTATGGAGCAATTATTGGTCTCTATTTTGTCCCCTCATCCAGTAACACTAATGACAAGGATGTCATTGTGGCTGCTGTGTATAGTCTGGTCACACTCATGCTAAATCCCTTTATCTACAGTCTGAGAAATAGGGATATGAAAAGTGCTCTGGGAAATCTGCTTAGCAGAGGAAATTTTTCAGTGTGATGGGCACTGTATTTCCTATTATCTGGATATGAGACCTTCCCAAAGCCAAAGACATGTTCTTTCCTCTCTGAATTACTGAATCAATCTTGACAGGGCAATCTTTTTATACTTATGTTTCATACTAGACATACCTTTTCTACTTGTCTTGTTGATTATCAGAGTTTTGAACAAGGTTTTTACCAATAGACTTTTTGCTTTATTTCTCCCTCATGTGTTATCCTTCTGCTGCAGAAGTTATAACTCTTAGTACTTTGTAAGTGGATAATGCTCAGCCTTTTGTAGCAAAGCCTTTTTAATTGTTCAACATAACAAAATCATTCTGCTGTGACATTTATTATTTTATCTTTATTTTTTATTTTACAGTATATTTTGAATTTATTTTTCTTAGTAATTTTATTAAGAAACACTGTTTTCCTTTTGCTTGTATTTGTGTGTGTGTGTGTGTGTGTGTGTGTGTGTGTGTGTGTGTGTGATTTTTTTGAGACAGGTCTCTCTTTGTAATGCAGACTGGCCTTGAATTCACAGCATCCTCCTGCCTCAGGCTCCCAAGTGCTGAGATTACATGCATGGGCCATTATGTCTTGTTTCATAATTTCTTGTGTGTTTGTTTTAAATTACAAGTAAAAATTGTACATATTCATAATGTACCATGTGATCATTTGCTGCATTTGTACATTGTGTACTGTCAAATAAAGGAACTTTATTCATATCATTAAACATTTATCTTTTCTTTGTGACAAAGATATCCAAATGCTTTTATTTTCACTTTTTGAAGTAAATAATATGTTTTTAGTCTATTCAGCCTACTGTGCATTGTTGGGAGCCATTGAAGCATGCACATACAGGGATATGGCATGGCCAGTGCACAGCCAACCCAAAAACAAAGAGATACCTCAAAAGGCAATATAAGGCCACAGGTGTCCAAATACCACTTGGAAAAGTCATTGAGTTGACTCTCCAGGTACTACTCAGATCCCACCCTTTCCTTACTATACCATCTCCTTTTTATTTAAAGACCTAATAAATATGGACCACCCAGAAAAGCTCTTTGTCTCAGCCCCCAGAGTCTCAAACTCTGCTGGAGGGTTTTGATCCTCCTAGAGCCCTTGTCTCATTTATTTAAGCCTTCACCATACACTCATTTGGGAAACGGGATCTTGACCAGGTCCCAGATACTGCATTAGAACATCAAATCATTTGTCTCCTGTGTAATGAGTACAAGTTAAACAATGCTTTTGCATTGTCCTTCCTCTCATTTCTCTTCAATAGTTTGTGTTTTCTTAATCACTGTCCTTTTTATTTGGTTTGTGGCCAGAATAGTGGAAAAAATAAAGTTTGTGAAGTGAAGTACCACTGTATATGAATATGTAGTAAAAAGCACTGAAATTGTAATTTTAGCTCTTATTCTACTGTATATGTGTGTGTATGTATATGTGTATATATATATATATATATATATATATATATATATATATACACAAGTTAACTATTGCTACTAAACTATTCTATAAAATGGTAATACAAAGAAACTACAATACCAAGAGTATATATTACGGTCAAAAGGGACTTATCCAAGCAATGCAAAGATGGTTCACCTTATTCAAATCATAAATATAATACATCACTTTAAAGAATGAAGCTAAAACCCACATGATCATTACAGTAGATGCAGAAAAAATAATCTATAAAATTCAACAACACTTTATGACTTAAAAACCAAAGAACTTAGTTACAGAAAGAATTTAGTTCAACACATCAAGGGCTAAAAAGGAGAAACCCACATCTTGAATCAGTAGATATGGGCAAAAATAGAAATTATTTTCAGCATGATCACAAACAACATCAAGACATCTTGACTATTGTATAGAACTGGAAGTCTTAGCCAGAACAATAAAGGAAGAGAAAGAAATAAAGATTATACAAACAGGATAATAACATGATCATAACATGATTTTATATATACAAAGACCTAAAATGTTTTTAAAAACTGATAAATATAAAATATTTAAATAACTGATAAATTCAGGAAGGGTACAGGATACAAAACCAGTAGCTATTCTTTACATACAACAATAGCAACATCTGAATGAATAATTGGGAAACTAATCCTACTCACAATAGATTCCAAAATAAAATAAAGTACCTAGGAATCAACTGAACCATTGCAGTGAATGATTTCTACAATGGAAATTACAAAACACTAATGTAATACTACTCAGCCAAAAGGAAGTATAAATTTAAGTCATTTGTAAGAAAGTGGGTACAATTTGAATCCATAATGTTAAGTGAAATAAATCATACACAAAAGGTTAAATATCAAAGGGTTTTTCTTTTATGAGAAATTCAAAATATAAATAACTTAAATAACAAAATAAAATGCGAGGAAATAGGAAAATACATTTTGTGATGATAAGAATGGAGTCTGGGTGTGGGAGAAATTGGAAGATAGAAGACAGGAAGAAAAGGCTAGCAAAATGGATCAAGGTATGCTATGTATGCATACAAATTATCTGTGATGAATGTATTTATTATGCATTACAAACATATACTAATGAAACTTTTTAATTATAAAACACTGATAAAATACATTGAAGAGGACACACAAATTGAAAGGACATCCCATGTTCATGGATTGAAAATATTAATATTGATAAAGTGTCCATTGTATCAAAGTGATTTACACATTCAGTGAAATTCCTATGTAAATATCAATGATATACTCTAAAGAAATTTTTTAAATTCCTAAAATTTTTATTGAAACAAAAATTTGCCTTGGTGCCACAGTAATTGGTGGAAAGAAAAACTGGAGCTATCTGAATTGGTACTGAAAATTGAAAACATACTACCAAATTATAGTAATCACAAAAGGCATAGTATCAGCATGAATACAGACACAAGGATGAATGATACAGAATAAAACAATGTCAGCAAACAAAGTAAAGTCCAGATCTGGATGACCTGAGACCTCAATATGTGTGATGAACAATCTTCTAGAGAATCTGCCTGGATCTGAGTCCTATATGCAAGCTACATTTTAGGATTAGTATATATCATTTATCAACCCTTTGAGAGAATTCTGTCCTTAAGAAGATGAGACTCACACATGGCATCCAGAGAATAAGGAAGTACAGTGTCTCACAACTATAGACTGACATGTTTGGAATTTCAGCACAAAAACAAATTTCATTTGTCAATCCTTTCAGTATTTATGGAGTGCCTTATTGTATGCTAGTACATCACAATGAAGAAAGCAAATACATCCCAAGTATGTCCTTGGGTTATTTGTATTCCAAAAGAAATAAAACAAGAAGAGATAGAGAATCAAGTCAAACTTATGCAGAAGAAACAAATCATTTGGACTGTTTATCATAAACTCTTCCATTGTACTTTGCCAGTCCAAACTCATTGAAAAGATTTATACATGCTAAGGCACCCAGAGTTGGCAGAGGGGTGAAGCAAGCCTCCAGATGGCCAGGGGTAGCACAGGAGCCCAGAGCCCAGGAGGGGTGTGATAGAAGAGCAGTGTAAAAGAATAAACCAACCTTTTCTGCCCCCCTGCTATGCCCAGTGCTATCTCCTCAGGGCTGTAACAGTATTCTAAGAATATTTATGAGTTTATTGACTTTATTTTAAAGAAAGCAGTGCCTTATATGTGCCTCATCCTGTTTATCTTGAATTCAGAACATGACTTCCATGGAATCCTGAACCAGTTGAAGCAACTGGACGCTGCTGAAGCAGAATCAGAGGGTGGAGAGGACTGGACATGACGGATATGAATATGTAAAGACCGTTAGTTTTATGTTAGGCCAGGAGTAATGATTAGTTTCAGACCACTCATTTGGATGGATTAGCATCTAAGAAGTCTTCCTGGAGGTATATTTCTTCACTAGGGGTTCTCTAAGTGAAGTAATGTCCAATTCCAGATCTGCAATCAGTTATGGAGGTAGGACCAACTCTTATACCTGCTTTAATCTCAACACCAGAGCTAAAATCAATTCCAGAGCTGGAATTAGTATTAACTCTACCACCAGCTCCTTAAATAGATCCATTTCTAGCTATGCTTCAAACTCTAATCAAAGCTAGAACCAGTTTCAATCTAGAGCTGGGGTTATGGTGCTATGTAGCTAGAGCCAGCTGTAGAGTAGGCTACATCTCCAGCATCAGACTAGATCACCCCTTGAAATATATTCATGTACTGTGAAAACAAAGTGATTTGTTTTCTTCTGGATCACAGTAACTGGAAAAGAGCTCAAGGGAGTCCCCTGGAGTGATCTCACTGTTTTGTGTATTGATATATATTTACCTAAACTGATAGGTTGGTTTGTTAGTTTTCGAGCATATTGCTGCATGTAATAATATAATGTAATTTTAAAAATAAAAAATTAGAGGCTTTAGCCCCACCTTTATGAGGTAAAAATTAGTAAAGAATAATTTTTATAATAGAAAAAAATGAGATTTAGAGGAAGCAACCAGAAGGTGCTCTATGGAGAACTAGTTACAGCACTATTACATAGCTGATTGGACATCTAGTTGGGTACTTCATGCATGCTGTCTCTGTATTTTATACTTCCATTAGCAAATATCTATTTTTAGTAAAGTATCATTTTTTCTGCCCTTGACTTCCTCACATACTATCCTCGCATCTCCCTTCAGTAGAAAATGACTAGGCTGAACTTTAAAGTCCATTGATTTGAACTGTAAAATATATATTGTATGCATCTTTACACACACATATCTTGATTTGACTGAGCTGCTATAAGAAAAGACCATAGATGAGTGGCCTTACACAAACTCATGTACCCTTAATTCTTGGAGCTAGAAATCCAATGCCAAGTTGCAGCTAATTTAATTTTATGTTGGAGACTCTTCCTGGCCTGAACATAGTTGACTTTTGCGAAATCCTCATATAGTGAAAAGAAACAGAGACCAAACAGGACAGCTGATGGCTATTCTTACAAGGACATGAAGACTACTGGATCAGTGCTCTTGATTTCCTTTCACATTAATTAGCTTTTGAGAGAGATTTTTTGCAAATAAAACCATACTGTGTATTAAGATTTCACCATGTTAATTCAAGGACTGGGAACAAAAAAATCAATCCATATAATGCAATATTTATGCATTGTTTCTATTTCTGTGTTGTGTTACACGGTTGCAGTCTTGTTTTGTTTCCATGAGTGTATTTCTTTAATTCATCTATGATATGAAATATGATTGCTCACCAAAATTCTTCCTGTCAAATACCACATTTCATTGTTGAATTTAATCTTCCTTTTTTTGCTATTCTGAACCATGTTTCTATGAGCCTACTCATTTGTTTTTCTGTTTGTACCTGTGAAATCTTTATGAATTGACATTGTGCAATACACAATTTCAACTGTAAATTACAACACATGGTTTCTCAATTAAAAGTGATTAGGATTTCAGCTATTTACTCATCAGAAAACAACATCTTTAAATTTAATTTTTCCACTTTGGGTACATTGAGCCTTATTAAGATTTTAATTTAGCTCTTTATGATTAATATTGACTACCTTTTTATATAGTTATCAGTCCATTGTGTTGGTGCCATCAAGTTCCTGTGAACCTTGACAAATTCTCAATTTTCTTATGTCTTTATATTTGAATATATTTTACTATTAAATTATAAACCATTGCTAACAGCAATATTTGAATAGGAATTGAGTAAAATTTAAATTAAAGAGACTCTGGATGAAAATATTCCAGGAAATGGCATCTGGTACCCAGGGAAGTAATAGTGTCATTTGTTAAATCTAAGAGAACCTTTTTCTTACACTGTTTAATGAAATAAGAAATCTTCCAGAGTCAGGAAGTTTTAAAAACACATGTTCATATGTGAAGGGAAATAAGGAAGTGCTCATGGTGTTCTATGGTTTCAGAAGAAGGTTTTGTCTCAACTCCTGATTTCTAGAGAAGCAGGCTGTTCATTTGTTGCACTATCATCATGGCCATAAATTGCAGGACCCACAAACTATTACTGAAGTATAACTATCTTACAAATAACTTCTTCATTCAAATAATGATGAGCTAAGACAGAAGGCACCAGTGTTCTTGGACTTTATGAGGTGCACAGCTTGATTGGGGGATGTGCTGGTGGGCTATTGGAAGGGATGGAGGTGAACTGCTGGCACAATGTTCAAGAATTGAGGAACAATGCATTACTGGAAAAGCACACAATGACAGATCATGGTTAACTAATAATCTGATTGCTAACTGTGACTACTTAGCTAGACAGAATTTGCATGAGTCAAAGTCCTCAGCTGCCATGTTATCTTGCTTTGAGGCTCCAGAACTTCACAGACTATTTGCTGTTTTCTTAAAGATTAATTTGTTCTTAAACCAGCTGGGGGTCTCACCATAAGTCATGTAGGCCTAGGAAAGATTTATTCTTGTGACAATTTGTCAGTATTAATTATTGCCTGCTCTGTACCATGTCAAGCTGGTCCTCAGAAATAATGTTTTAAAGTATTTGCTCATCTTTACATTGAATGATAAGCACGTAATAGTTATTTTCTGTCATGCATTGAAGAAATGGAGCTGGAGATACATAAAATGAATTTGGAATCAGTTTTGTAAAGGACTAAGTCAAAAGCTTATATTGATGGATATTTTATGGTATTGTGGGAAACTCGTATCAATGGAATATTTCATTCCCCAATTCCAGTGGTGATGATGAAATATGAGTTCCCTCATTCTATAGTCCATAGAATGAAGGTATTAGAGTCTTTGTGGTGTTCTTGAAATGCCATGAAATTCAGAAGCAAGTGTAAGAACATTGGTTCTTACACTCAAACTCTGGCTTATTTTTGAGGGACTCTGTATCACATTTTCCCCCAGGCACACTGAGAGGACAAGCAGTGTTTTGAATCTCCAAGTTCCTAATGGCTGCTTTGTGGTTATTAGCCTTAGTCCTCCAAGGTTAGACTCTCCAGTCTCTGCTTCAACATACAGTTATTCCCCAAAGAGAGCTAAAGGCAATGAAGCAATTATATCGTGTTTGTCTCTAAGATGGAACTGGGGATAGAGACTGCCCCCTGGGTCTCCTCCATGGTTTGAAAAAATTAGAATTCACATTGTTTCCCCAGGAGCTATAAAGTAATAGATGTATATATAAATGCCCTGTTTCATTTTGACCTGATAAATCTGCTTGCCTCGGTTGAGCTTTGAGTTCCTCAAAGACTCCTCCTGTTTCACTGTATTCCATGTTTTCTAGAGAGAAACAGAGAATTACCTCATGACTTGTAATTGAAGGCATCCGTGCTCATCAATCTAAGGGGCCACATCAGAGCAAGAGTAGAATTTGCATTCACTAGCATGGTTGAATATGTTTGTGTGTGTACATGTGTGTGTCCCATGTGTGTTACTGATCACTAAATTCTACATCATCCATGCACCAAAGTATGAAAGACAGCTCAGTGTAACTTATTTTGAATTATCTATCCAAATTCAGAGATGATAGCCAAAAACCAAATCTCTGTGTAGACTAACTTACTGCAAAGCAATCCTATCCTATGTCTAATTTTTGGAAGATGATAGGAGACAAACACATTTCCTTTGCTGATCATTAGCCCCCATTAAGTCTTTTTGGTTTCTTCCAGTTACCATATCTCTGTAATTTTCTTATCTCTATTGTAACAATCCAGGTGGAAGCAGTACTATTTGTAATAATCTCTTATTGAGATTTCTGTTGACATTCTTGTCTTGGTATAATCAGAGCTCTATCAAATAGATGGGATAGTATTTAAAATTTTTAGTCACTGCCCTATTTAGACTTTTTCTTGGGAACACTAATTCTGAGACTGAAACTTCTATTAGAGCAGAAATAACCTTACATTGTCTTACTATTCTACAATTCTCTAGGCCCAAACACTTTCTAGACTGGCTGTGTCTGGAATTTTCTCTGGTTCTAATGCTCTAATTCTGCTTTCTACAAACTTCTCTAGCATGCCCATTTTTCTATCTTCATATGGCTGTCTCTTATGCTCTCATGAAAATAATCATATTCTCCTCTTAGAAAATACAGAAAGATTGGCCTCCTCTTCACCTAGCTTTTTATAATTTGATGAGTTTTCTATCAAAATCATGAATATTCATTCCCTCCAATTTCATTTCTAAGAATGCATCCCACATGCCAAGGAGCAAAATAACTTATGAACAATATTACTTATAGTAATTTTATAAATAACAAAATATTAGAAACAACCTACATGTCCTAGAGGCAGCTGATTTGCATTTCATTGTGATAAACTGATTGTTACTAACAAGGTAATAAGTAACATAATTCAATGTATAATTCATATAAGATTACAGAATGCTTTAACATTAGAATGCTAAAGATGTTGGAATTTTAAGGTAATTTCAATCAAGTTGAGAGAATTAGTACATTAATGTAAACTTTGTTAACTCCCAAAATGAATGAAGATTCTAAACTTCAGACCCTCTTCAGCTCTGAAAAACAAAGATCTTCAGACTTATGAGGTTTTATGTAAAAAAAAATGGTTTCCATTTTTTATCAGGAAAATCATCCTGTTCTCTTTTTCTGTCCTTTTGTGATTGTTCACATAGATATCTATAGGACCAACTGACCTGAAGGAGAAGAGAGAAAGACTATTGGTAGATATGAGAAATGTTAGACATACGACCCCAAAATACCAATTAACTTTCATCACATAAAACCTTGATCAGGCATCATGAAAAAGGAAAAGGTATTAATTGATTATGTCAGAGAAACAGAAAAAAATTGTTGTTTGGTAGGTCCAAGAGTGATTAGAAACATCAAATATTCGTGTGTTCTAAGGATCTGAAAATGCATGAACTGGTTTGAAATGAGAGAATACACAAGATTTGAAAGTAAAACAAACTCTTGTCTCCATATTCTTTGAAAGTTTCATCAGAAAGGGCGATAGAAGACTGAAAATGTTGAGTAGAAAAAGATTTTCTTTAAGTAACTAATGGGTGTATACAAGGTGTGACTGATTTTTATGGTATTCATGTAGATTCATGCCTTTGAGGCCCTTGACCCAACCTACAACCACTTTCCAGACCTTGATATTTTGAAGTATTAGAAATCTTTCAATTTGAAGGATTTATATTTTGAAGCTCAATAGCAGCCCACTAAATTCTTTCACCTTGATGCAGTTCCTAAAAAAAAGCATTAACTGAAGGGTTTTCAGAGGTTATTAGAGTCTAACAAATCAATAGAAATAATCTATTAGTTTTGATTAACTGGTTACTGATCTTGCACCTAATTCCTTTGCCTCAGCTTTAACATGGACTCCTAGACTTCCCAAGTTGGAACCTGGCCTGAACTAATAGTCATTCAGATGTTTCATAGTTTCCCCAAAAGATGTTGAGCTGGTTTCCAGAATGATAGTCTTTGTCCAAGTCATTGTTAACTGAAGTGGTAAAAATCTTGAGATATTCAGGTTAAAATCCACATACTGTTATTTCAAAATCATACTTTTGTTATGTAGTTGTCATAATAACTTCTAATTCTCTCATATGTCCACTCTTCTTGCTTCTCCAGCAAAAGAACAAAAGAGAGCATGAGGAGGGGCAACCAAAGCAGTGCATCTGAGTTCATCCTTTTGGGGCTCCCTATCCAGAAGGAGGTGCAAGGCATGTTCTACACTCTTTTCCTGGGCATGTACTTGACCACACTGCTGGGGAACCTGCTCATCATCCTACTCATCAGATTGGACTCTCACTTCCACACCCCCATGTACTTCTTCCTCAGCCACTTGGCTCTCACTGACATCTCAGTTCTCATCAGCTCCAAAGATGTTCATGAATATGCTGATGCATAGTCAGTCCATCTCATATGCAGGGTGCATTTCTCAGGTATATTTTTTCCTATTTTTTGCTGATATTGACAGCTTTCTTCTCACTTCAATGGCCTATGACAGATACCTGGCCATCTGCCATCCCCTGCACTATACCAGAATCATGAGTCAAAGCATTTGTTTCCTGCTAGTAATTCTGTCCTGGGTCTTGTCCTGTGCTGGTGCCCTTGTGCACACTCTCCTCCTAGCTGGTCTCTCTTTTTTTGAAGACAGCACACTCCACCACTTTTTCTGTGACCTCTCTGCCTTACTTCAGCTGTCCAGTTCAGACACCACTGTCAATGACCTGGTTATTCTCATTGTACGATCAATGGTTATTACCCTACCATTTATATGCATTCTGGTGTCTTATGGTCACATTGGTACCACCATCATGAAATTACCTTCAATCAAGAGAATCTGCAAAGCTTTCTCCACATGTGACTCTCACCTCTCTGTAGTTTCTCTGTACTATGGAGCAATTATTGGGCCATACTTTGTACCTTCTTCCAATAACACTAATGACAAGGATGTCATTGTGGCAGTATTGTACACTCTGGTCACATCCATGTTAAATCCCTTTATCTACAGTTTGAGGAACCAGGATATGAAAAGAGCTCTGCAAAATCTACTCAGTAGAGGAACATTTTCAGTGTGAGGGTATTTCCTTCATATTAATTGGATATGAGACTTTTTGAGTCCAGGACATGCCTTATGCACCTGGAATATAAGACCATATAAATCCTTTACTCTCAGAATTATTGTTTCTTAGTGAATTTTGACTGACACTCATTTTTCAGTGTGTATTCTAACTTGAATGTAGTTTTTGTCTCTGTAAAATTGTTTTGAGAGAATTAGGAATAGTTTTTAAAACATATGAATATTTTCCCTTCTTGAATAGTATACTTGTCATACACAATTTGAGTTTTTCTACAGTTTTTACTCATTTTTATTTTTCCTGGAGATGTTTACTGCCTTTTGTCCCAAAGCTATTTTTCTTTTCCCAAATTATCAGAATATTTGCTCTGATATGATTATGATCTATTTCTTTATTTTGTTTTGCAACAGTTTGTAAATTCATTTTTATGATAACTGTCATGAAACATTCAGTTCTAATCTTGTTTTTAATATGTTTATATTTATCATAACATGGTACATATTTACAAGATACTATGTGGTTTCCACACATATTGAGTAAATAATGTTCATATCAAGTCAAATATAGGCTGGGTGTGGTGGCAATGCTTATAATAAGTATGATCCTGGAGGCTGAGGCAAGAGAATTCACTAGCTCCAACTCATCCTAACCAAATAAAAACTTTAAATCGGCATGTATCTCAGTGTGTGGGCTCTAAATTCAATCCACAGTACTGAAAAAAATTATTTCTTCAAACATCTTTCACTTCTTTTTAGTGAAAATACTCAAAATCCTTTTTAGATCATTTTTGAAGTAAATCATATTTTATCATTATCTTTAGTGAATCTACTCTGAAATAGAACATCATACTTATTTCTCCTAATTTTTAAAAATATGCTTATTTATCAATTTTGGGGTCACTATCTTTATTGTGAATTGAGATAAACTGTATCATTCAGTTGGTTTACTGAATGCCAAAAGAGAAACATACCAGAACTCTACACCATATATATCAAATATTTCCCCAATGAATATAAAAATAAAAATTAAACATGAACATGTAACTAGGTAAAGTTTTAGAACTTAAAATACATTTTTGTTAAGTTAAAACTAATTATAAGGTAAGACATTTACTAATATAACTTTCAAAATAACACCTATTATTAATATATGTTCTGATTTTGTTAGTATAGGTAACATATTTATAACTTACAATTATAAAATGTGAACCTTTCACATTTTAAAATGTAGTTAAAGGTTTATTAGTTAATGTAGAATGTGAAGGTAACCCCAAAGTTTTACTTCTTTTCAAAATTTTATTTTTTAAATTTATATTTATTCATACAATTTAGATATATATAACAACCACATTCATTACAGGGAATTAGTATCTGTACATGATATATCTTGAATCCTTTTTTAAATATAACATTGTACTTATTGTTCAACCTTTCCCCATTCTTCTACCCATGCCATCCCTTCTTTGTTGTTTGTAATTCCTTATGCATCACATTTTTAATTATGTTAGAATGATGGTAAATAACCATGCAACTCTTTCTTTCCAAATAAGGAGGCTTAATCACAAATTGAAATAAGAATTTTTGGGGGTAAAAGGCCAGAACAATGGTCTACATAGAATGGGTATGGTACTAAGAAGCCAGTTAGGAAGGGCAACACACTGTATGGCTCCAGATGTATGACCAAAAAGGCTAATTGATAGAGGTAATAAAATATTCCATGCTAAAAGTTTGGTGTTTGGGAAGGAGATGGATGAAGAATTAGAACAAAGGCAATTTGTAGAACAGAAATTTTATTATGCATCATGATGAATCAGTCCACACATGCCATTATTTGTCAAAACCAAGGAAATAAATAATTTTGCAAAATCTGTAGAACATAATATATAAACCCCAGTGCAAATGATGAAATTTAGTTAATAATATTGTACCAACGTTAGTTTGATTATAATAAATGTCCTACACCATGCAAGACTTTAAGAAAGCAAAGTTTGAGCAGAGGTGGAGGAAATGAAGTATGTGATTATTTTTACCTTAAATGGCCCTAAAAACAATCTATCAATTTTTAAAAACCTACATGAATTTTAACCTCTTTCCCAAGACTGAGAAATCTTGTCACTTACATTTTAAACAAGCTTGGTATTAATAGAGTTCCAAATGTTTTGTAAGCCTAGTGATTGGCAAATTATATTTCACTGCACTGTTCCTTTCTGTTTCCCTGATCATCAGTGCAATAAAGCATCTTTGTATTTGTTGGCTATTTGTGATGAATGCCTGGCTTCTTTTTCAAATTTTCAACTAATGCAATTGGCACTGGAAGGTAGCTTCTACGTTTTCTACTAATTTAGATGATCTAGGTGACACATTGTCCCCAGTAGAAAAGATAGTGTGTGACTTCCCCGGGAATTTAAAGTAGTTCATGGGTGTCTCTTTCTATTGGATGGAAACAGAAATAGTTGAGCCTGGTTCCTGAATAACCACACTGCAAAAAGCAAATCTATGGATGAGGACATCCACCTCGACCCAGGGGAGCATCATCATTGCTCTTATTGCTACAGAATTCCTTCATTGGAAGTACATGATCATGTCTTTCTCCTGATTTCCTTCTGAGTGTCGTGTCTTTGAATTATCACATTGTAGACAGCCTTCACAACACCCGGAAATTAATAGTTTCACATATTCATTCATAAATGTCTCCCACCATTTAAAGATTTTTAGCTTTTTTACTATCAGTGGTTTAATTTCAATATATTTAATAGTGGTATATCAATTTGTGATTAATGTTCTAGGTTTTAAAGTGATTCTTTGAGGAGTTCACCTTGAAAACAGCAAGCATTCTGTCTTCTAGGTAATAAGTAATAGATGTAGCAACACAAAACGCAAGAGATGAGGGAAGGCAGTTTCATCTTTTCTACATGAGGAGCAACTTGTATTTCCATAAATAGGATGAGCATACCAAAGTAATTCTCTCTAACTCAATGGATCAGTACTAATTACACACACACACACACACACCAAAACACCTTCTTACTAATAGTTTATGTAACCATAAAATTGTTCAGAAGCCAGGGAAAGTTTGTGATTTTGGAAGACAGAAGCCAACACAGGGTATTGGGTGAGATGCATGAACCTGACTTAAATTAGTATTGTGTCGTTTTAAAAAAACTGAGCTAAATGTCAACAGAAGTTTTATAGATATCAATAGCACATGCTCTAATCACAATTCAACAGGGCCAATAATTATAGAACTTGGAGGTTTTCATTTTCTAATAGAATTTTGTGCTGTCTTTGATAAATTACACCCATTATGCCAGAGTTTAAACAAATATATTTGAAAGTTTTTCATAGGACTCCTTTGTCTTATGTACCTGATGACAGCAGCTAAAATTTTATGTAAAATTTAAGACTTTTAGTTTTTAAAATTTTAGAAATATATGGAGTTGGTTGTTTTGATGTAGTATGAGATAGAATGTTGTTCTAATTAAGTCTTATACTACTTAATAATAAAGTACTTGAAGTTAACTTTTATGATTTATCCTTTCTCAAGATTTTTTTTTAAAAATTGAAAAAGCATGTATCTTCTCAGTGTTATAAAACTAGATATAAGAAAAAAGATAAATTTTAAAAATTATAATTATAAAAACAAAAAATAATTCTAATTGACTAACCAATTAATGAAGAAATCAAAATAGAAATTTAAAAATTTATTGAAGCAAATAAAAATAATACCTTCCAAAACCCATAAGATATACTAAAAGCAAGTTTATAGCAATAAGTGCTAACATTAAATATAAATATTTCAAATAAACAGTTGAGTATAAGAACTCAAGAAGTAGAGGAACAAATTAAACCTGAAATTAGCAGCAGGAGAGAAATGACAATTCAGTGCCAGTATAAATAAGATACAGACAAAAATACAAATGTCAAACAAAATGAAGGGACTGGTATTTGAAAAGTGAAACAAAATGATAAACTTTAAGCTACACTGACCAGAAAAAAGGAGATGACCCAAACAAATAAAATCACAGATTAGAAAGTAGACTACAATTAATACTATAGAAATACAAAGAATCAATAATGACTATCATGAAGAAGCATATGCCAACAAACTGGAAAAACATGAACAAATTTCTGACAAGACATAACCTACTCAAACTGAACTAGTGCAACATAGAAAACGTGAACTGATCAATAGTGACTAATGGCAATGTATTAGTAATTTTTTTAAATGTCTGTAATAAAAAAAAACCTAGGACTAATTGTCTTCACTGTTGAATTTTACCAAACTTTTTTAAAAGAATGATAATTAGAACTCAAATTATTCCAATGTTTGTAAAGGAATCACTGTTTGAAAATCATTCTGTGAGGCCAGCATCAGCCTAATTTCAAATCAGTCAGTGATGCAACAAAAAAGAAATATGCAGTCCAATAATCTAGATCCAAAATTCTCAACCAAATCTAAGCAAATCAAATCTAACAGCTTATTAATAAAGATTTCATACCATGATCAAGTAGAACTTATCCCAGGGAGGCAAAAAATGGATCAACATATACAAATAATAAACATAGTACATAATTTCAACACAATGAAACATAAAATCATATGATGTTCTAAATAGGCATAGATAAAACATTAAAATGCAACATCCGTTTATTATCCTAAAAACCCTTAAACTTAGATGAAAAAAGTACCTCAACATCACTAGAGTTATACATGACAATCCCACAACCTACATTTAAATGAGAAAAATTTAAGTCATTTTTCCAAGATCAAGAGGAAGAAGAGTATGTCTACTTCTTTACTACCTTTATTCAGTGTAGTATTAGAAGTCTTACTAAAAACAATAAGGCAAGAAAAACAAACATAGGAGCTTGAAATAGGAAAGGAAGCAAAATTAAAATTTTTTGTAGAAATATGATTTTATACACAGAAAGATCTCCATAAAATATCAGATTGTATAAAAATTTCAATACAAAATCAATATAAAAAATCAATATCCTTTTTATACACTAATAAAAAATTCCTAAGAAAGAAACCAAGAAGGTTATCCTGTTCACATTAGTCATAAAAAATAACAAGGAATTAATTTTTTATTTTAAAGGGATTAAAATAAAAATACAGTAAAACTGATATAGGATTTCAAAACAAGCTGATAGGAAATTAACAAAGGTCATTATATTGCACATTGTTATTTTCAAAATAGTTGCTTAGATTTTTTTATTTTAAAGAGATTAAAAGAAAAAATAAAAAACAAAATAGAACAAGGAATTAATAATGGAAGCAAATAATTACTACAAAGGAAAAGTACAAGTAACTGATAAAAGAAATTGAAGAAGACACTAAAAAAATAGAGACCCATATCCAAGGATGGAAGAACTGATTGTTAAAGTATCCATAGCACCCAAAAAGGTGAACAGAGCTAATGAAGTTTTATCCAAATGCCAGAAATTATTCACAGAGATAGAATAAAAAATATTATCTCATAAGAAAATAAAATAATATGGTGTTCCATAAGTTGTAAGTTAAGGTGCCACTCATCCTTTATGAATGCTTAGCATAAGAGCAGAGTACATTTATTGCTTAACCTCTGATAATCACAGAGTGCCTGGCACTGTGTGAGTATAGTACACTGAACACAGCACATGTATCCTTCCAAAGTTCTTATAGGCTTTATGCTCCAGTGGAAAGGGATTTAGAGGAGACAGCTAAATATGTCAACCTTACTGAAGCATGGTCAATGTGGTCAACTGTTTCTCCAGGCTCCCTCTAATGGGGGATTTTGCCAGTCCAAACTCAGTAACTAAGCTTACTAGTATCAAAACAACTACAGAGGGCATGGGAGAAGGGTGAGGCCAGCCTCTAAATGGCCAAAAGTAGCACAGAAATCTAACATCTAACAGAGTCGCCATAGGGTGGAAGGAAATACCAAGCCTCTGACTATGTTATTGTGCTTTCTGTCCTCTCTATCTCTCTGCCTCCTTCCAGTACTATCTCCTCCATCCCAGATCCCTGGTTGAGTCAGTACACAGAAAATATCAGTAAGTCTTAGCATTTTATGGGCCTAAATCATCTGATAGCCTACATATATCTCAAATTGCCTGGCTCGGATGTGGAGAACCATGCCTGCCATCTCCTGGCCCAACTAGAGCACCTGCTGTTCACTGAGGTTAAGTCTGAGGATGAGGAGGACTGTGTACACATAGGCATGTAGGGAGGGCCCAGGCTCAGCCATACTAGAAAGAAGCTCCAGAGTTTAGTACTCGGCCAGGAGGAAAACAGTAGATCAAGACCACATATTTGAGTAGAAAACTGCCTGGAAATACTTTCCAGAAGAGGAGTTCTTGACTGAGAGTTCTCCAAAATGCAATGCAATGGTCCAGTACCAGACTTACACCCAGCTCAGAGGTAAAACTAATGTCAGCTTCACAATAAGCACCAGAACTAGCATCAGTTCTGGAGATGAGGGTAGCTCCAGCTCAGTTACACTACAAGCTTCCTATTGATTTTCAGTTCTAGCATTTCCAGTTTTGCTATAGGTTCAAATTGGAGCAAACATTGGTTTCAAAATACAGTAGCCCCGGCCCCAGCACCAGGTTTAAAACTAGTTGTGAAGCTACAGCTACATCTAGAGCAAGCTCCAGTTCTAGTGCCAGACTAGTCCCACCTCCATAACTACCATAATATATGGTGAGAGTGTAGCAGATGATTCTGCCAACCCCAGCAAATGTACTTCAGTTTGTTAGCTGCCCAGATAATAGTTCTGGTTACAGTTCCTGTTACTTTTGTTTTTTAGAAACAGCTGTTAACTGCAACGCATGGCCAGTCACTATGATGCATATTGTAAGAACCAATTCCCAACTGACAAGCCTTTCTGCCTCTGTACTTCCTGCTTGCCTATCCCATATAAACTCTAGCCCACCAGAGATCAGAGCCTTATTCAGGAACGATGCCCAGCAGTGCCCATCAACATAAAATAAATCTGCCTGCAAACCCCAAGTGTCATTTTGGGCTTTCTGCTTGCCATTGCAAGTGTAAAACATGGATCTTAAAAAAAGATAAGGATGAAGTGGATCTAGAGATAGAGGAACAGAAGAGGTAGTGAAGAAATGGTGAAATAAAGATGATCAGCATTTGTTAAATATATGTATATGTACCTATTCTCTAAGATGAATATAAACACTATATACTATAAACATGTATTAATAGTTTTTTGTTTTTTGGTTTTTTTTGGTACTTGTAATTGAACTCATGACCTTGTGCTTGCTAGGGAGGCACTTATACTTCTGAGCTAAATCCCCAGCCCCACAAATTTTTTTTAAAGAAAAACAACCTCCTCCCTAAAAGATCAGTGTCTGCTTCTGGGTGCC
The DNA here is from genome assembly GCA_004027455.1 of Hydrochoerus hydrochaeris. Taxonomy (NCBI): domain Eukaryota; kingdom Metazoa; phylum Chordata; class Mammalia; order Rodentia; family Hydrochaeridae; genus Hydrochoerus; species Hydrochoerus hydrochaeris. Next base: position 71,563 of record PVLA01005604.1, read on the forward strand.
ATTGATGCAGAATGGGCGCTAGAGAGGTCTCTGGAGTAATGTTAATGCTTTTACCTTGACATATATTTGCCAAAATTGACTGGCTTGTTCAATAGTTTGGGCATTTTTAATTATATAGTGTAATTCTAAAAATGATACATACTTTCATTCTCTTTCATCTTCATTAGGTGAAACATAACTGAGAATAATTTTAGTAATAGAATAAAATAAGATTTACAATTATAGAAAGTGACTAAGAAGGGCATTATGGAGGATTGCTTCTTTATCTCATTAATTGTTACATAGGCTTCTTTCTTATACATTTAATATAAGGACCAGGGATCTGGCTAAGTGGCATAAGCACCTGCCTGGCAAGCATGAGGTCATGAGTTTGATTCCCAGTACCAAAAACAAAACAAAACCACATTTCATTGGGCCACTGCTGGAGTAAGACAGCCATACCCAAGTCTCTGTGAGTCATATTAATATATAGAAATATATATCTCTCCCGCCATTCCAGGCCTCACCAGTAGATGATCCCCAGCTGTAAACCATATCATTTGCATTATTTTCTTGGGTTGGTTTTCATTATCTTTTGTTTTCTTTATGTTAAATCTGATGGCAGAAGCAGTATTTAAAAATAGCAAAACATATTATGGTAGCTATTTTGGATTTACCATTAGCTTATTTTAAAGTCTTTTATTGCATTCATTGTTTTGTTTTTATTGTTTCTACTCTATTCTGTTCTGTTTGATTTTTACTATGTCCAAAGGTACCTGCAGCTTTTTTTTCTTTTTTTAAAAATTTTATTTAAAGAGGGGGGAAGCAAAATAGAAAAAAGGGTAGAAACAATACAGAATTTCAAAGAAAATAAACAGTAAGAAATCACTATTTGATACATTACATATTGTCTTCTTGGATATAGTTGTTCAAGTTACAAAATTAAAGCATACAAAGTGGATATTCAAACAGTGAGGCTGCAAACAGTTCTGTTCACCATTCCAACAAAAACTTAGTAACATGGTTATCAATCCTACACCCTTAAGTATACATACAGTTATCTCATTTAGAGCACTTTCTTTTCCTCCTCTTGCTTTTTAAAAATTTTTTTATTTAAAGAAAAAATTTTGAAACAGAAAGAGGGTAGAAACAATACAGAATCTCAAAAACAAAGCAAAAACAAAAATAGTAACCATAAAACATCACTAGTTGATAATTACATACTTTCCTCTTAGATGCAGTTGTTCAAGTTACAAAAGTAAATTCCACAAAGTGGACTAAGGCTGCAGTCAGTTTTGCTCATCCATCCAACTAAAACTTTAGCAACATGGTTATTAATTCCACACACTCAAACATACATGCAGTTATATCCTTTAGAATACTCTCTCTTCCTTTTTTTCTTTACAATAACTATGATTCATTCTTGTAAATGTAAACTTTTCTTTACAATAACTATGATCCATTCTTGTAAACTTCTACATGTGTAGAAGTTCTACACATGTACAAATCTCTACACATAAACCTAGCCTTTCTGTATTAGAGGAAGAAACAAATCAAAACAAGTCAGCAATACAAATTCCTAGAGAAACATGAAATGAAAAGAACATACAAAAATACACTAGGTGATCTACGGTAGTCACTATAATGTCTCTTGTTATTTTCAATAAAATTGTCTATATTGTCAAATATAATATAAACAGTATTGCTTTACACTAATAATAAAATCTAAACATTGGAGACATTATAGGACTTCAAAGGCAGTTAACAATCAAACCAGAATTGGTATCCTATTGAGTCCTGTCATCTTCAAAGTAGTTGCCCCTACTTTCAGACTCGACACTCTCAAGCATACCAGATTCAAATCAAATCAGTCAAGATAAAACAATGGTATAACCAATCTCTGACTTATCTCTGTCATGCTATTTTTCTGTCATTATGTGTTTACTTTTCTCCGTCATTCCACTGTCTGCCCTTTCTTTGAGGCCTTTCTGCCATTATTCCTGGAACTCTGGTATTTTTCTTCTCTCTCTCTAGAATGTCCTTCAGTATTCTTTGCAGGATTGGATTGGTGGTCACAAATTCCCCCAGTTCCTCTTTGTCGTGGAAATATCTTGTCACTCCATTAATTTTGAGAGACAGTTTTGCAGGGTACATCATTCTGGTTTTGAGGTTATTTTCTTTCAGGGCTTGGAATATTTCACTCCAAGCTCTTCTTGATTTGATGGTTTGTATTGAGAAGTCTGCTGTGATTTTGATGAGTTTTGTTTTGTCTTTAGTTTCTGTTAAAAGGTTTTGCCAGGTTTAAATGGAGTTTTTAATTTCCTGAAATTCTCTTTGGATCTGTTTCATATATTCTAGATTTTGTTTATATTCTTCATCAAAGGCTTCTCTCCTTTCTCTGGGTTCCTCTATTCTATCATTTGTGTCTACTTGAGGATTACCCAGGACTTCTTTTATTAATCTTCTTATATCTTGCTTCACCTGAGTTTGAATTTCAGATTTAAATTCGACAATGAGGTCATGGATGTATTTCTTTATTTCCAATGAGGCTGTCTCTAACATTACAGGTTTGCTGCTCTCAACCTCCTCTGCATTTACCTCTGTTTGGACTCACTTTCCCTGGTTCCATAGTTGGGGACCTTTTGCTCTTTCTCTGTCTTGTCATGTTTTGGGCCTCCTTCAGACAGGTGGGTGGTAGAGGTCTCTGGGCCTTTCATATTGCTTACAGTTTTTTCTACAGTGCAATTGCTAGGGAAGTACTGCCCCCCAGTCTGCTGCAGATCTGCAAGTTGCATGCTGAGAGCTGACTCCTCCCCCTATGCCAGTCAACCAGTTTATGCTTCAACAAGTTTGTGTGTTCCCTGGGGATGCCACTGGCCCAGAAAAGCCTAGTCCCTGGCTATTGGGTTTCAACTAGGGGCATGGCCCTGACTGAGAAGATCCCACCAATCTGCTTTGGACTAGGAGTCATCAACGGATGCTGCCTCAGGTTTTGTTTCAAGCCAGGCCTGACCAACTCAAAAATGTCACCCAGCCAGTGCTTCCAGTTTGGGGAATCCAGTTCCCATCACTCACCAAAGTTCATGCAGCTCGACTGGCTGTTTCCACTCCCTGTCTCAGCACCTCTTCCAGCCAAGGGTCTGGAGCTCACCAAACCCCGCTCTCAGCAGAGCCGTGATATCAGCTTGATCGTGAGTCACCTGACTTTAAGATGTGCCAGTACAGCGATCAGGGTTTGCCCAGCTCCAGCCCTCTGTCCATGCTTCTTTTTCTTCTTTCTTTTTTTTCTTTTTCTTTTTCCTCAGTTTCTTCCTGGGTTGTGAGAATTCCTCTCCTTTTGTCTGGCTTTGTCCATGTTGCCAGATTCCAGCATCTGAGTTGTTTTTATTTTTTTTCCTCAGAGAGGCTCTCTTATCATGCTGCCAGTCAGTCAGCCATCTTGCAATCTCCCTGTGTAGCTTTCTTGAAAGCATTGTGGTAAGCTTATTTCATAAGGTTTTGAAGTCCTGCATCACTTATACTAGTTTTTTAATTGGTTTTATTCCATTTTATTTTTCTTGCTTTTATCCTCTTTAAAATAAAAAAATTCATGTATACTAATTTCCATCTAGGCATGTTAAAATTCTATTAGCAATTTTTTTAAAGCATTACTTGAACCTGCTCTTTACCACATACTTGCCACATACCTCCTACTTCTTTTCAGGAGGGAAACATTAAACTGAATTTTGTTTATGGTTGATTTTTATACTAAAGTTTGTTTCTATATATTAATCTCTAAAATAGGTACTTATATTTATGATGAAGGTGCCACATGATTTGGTTTCTTATTGAAGGCTCTTTGTTCTTACCTATTCTCAGCACAGCTTCCTTCATCTTGTTATATCAGGGAGACACAGAGAGAGAGAGAGAGAGAGAGAGAGAGCAAGAAGGAGAAAAATGAGGAGGCAGGGGAGGTATAGGAAAAAGGAAGAGGTGAAAGAGGAGGAAAAGAAGAAAGAAAGAGATAGAGAAGAGGAGGAGAAATGAGAGGGGAGAGAGAAAGAGAGAGCATTCAGTGTAAAAATATTTTTTCCAATCTCCTCATACACAATGAAGTTTTACTTCTTTCCCTGCTTAGATTGAAGTTAACCATCTCTGAATATGATGATTTATTCATTTGAAATTATTTACTCTGAAATTTCTGTTAATCTTATTTCTCTATTTTTCAATTTTGTTGTGGTTATCTTATGTCTACTTCACCAAGTAGCTAATTTCCCAGGGGAATCAAAGTCAATGAAGCAATTATATCAAGTTCATCTCTAATTTGGAGCTAGGGACAAGGGTTAGCCCTTGGGTCTCCTCCATGTTTTGTTAGGTTAGACATCACACTGATTTCTCTGGAGCTATGAACAAATGGGTAGCCACAAATCTGACTTGTTTCTTCTGAACTGATAGCTTCTGTGTCACATGGTATTTTGAGCTGCTTAAAGACACCATCTATTTTCATATATTCTGTTTGGTAGCAGAAGGTATGCCTGCTCATCATCTATGGGACCATGTTCCCATAACCCAGCAGGTTAACATTTACATTCGGTGGTATGACTTCTGTGTTTCTTCATGTGTGTGTGTGTGTGTGTGTATGTTGTGCTACTGACCCTTAAGTCCTATTGTTTCTCTACATCACAGTATGTCAGACAGCCCCATAGGTAGTAATTTATCATGAACTATCTACCAAATTTTAAGACAGTAGGGCAAAATCAAATATCTATGAAGAATAACTTAATTCAAATTGAACCTATACTAATTTTTGAGAAAAGGATACCTTCTTTTCCTTATGTTTAATCTCCACTAGGTCTGTTAGGTGTGATTCTAAATTTTATTTCAAATTTCTGTTCCCACAAACCAGGTTAAAAAAAAATCCTGGCACTATTTTGTACCTAGATTTGTGCAGTAACTGACTAGAATCTTTCTCATACTCTAACTTTGCTATAATCTGATCTCTGCCTAGTAGCCAGTAAACCCTTTGAAATTATTAGCAACCTCTTTAATCTTTTCTTGAATCTACTGTTGCTTTACAAATAGATTGAAACTTTCTGCAATAGCAGAAAAAGCCTCACATACACAGGCTCCTTGATTACTCTGTAATCCCATGTATTATCCAAGCTGGACATGGTCTAAAATTGGCCCAGTCCTTCAATTGTCCTAATTCTGGCCTCTCCAAACACTTCAACAGAGTGCATATTTTTATAATATTCATATATAAGACATGTTCTTCTATTAAGAATTTCTTTTAAAAAAAACTCATGAAAATAGGCTTCCTCATCACCTTGGCATCTTGTAATTTGATAATCTATCAAATCTGTGAATTTATACTCCTTCAAATTCACCTCTAAGAATTTTTCAAATGTGCATTTATATATAGGTGTATAAAATGACATAAGAACAATGTTAGAAAAAACTAACATGTCCTATAGGCTTCTAATTGCTATTTTCACTATGATAAACAGATTATTACTAACCTGGTATTAAGTAGCAAGAAAGAATATAAAATCCAGCTTGAAAAACAACATTACATTAACAGGATTTTTAATGTAGTAGGCTTAAAAATGTAGGAATTTGAGAAATAATTATGATCAAAATGGGAATATTGGAACATCATGTAAACTTTAGCTGACCTTTTAAGATGAACTGTAGTTAAATAATAAAACACTTTCACAGCTCTAAAAGAGACATTCAAGTTTAACAAATCTGAATTTAGAATACTGATTTTATTTTTAGTAGATAGATTTCATATTGTTTTGTTGTTGCTCACATCAAAAGACTAAACAACCAGAAGGAGAAATGATAGCATTGGATCCATGAAAGAAATATTAAGAATATGACAAAAATGTCAGTTAGAAATCATTGGCATAAAATCTGGGCTAGGAATCTAAAGTAGCAAAAGTTATTTATTCATGTTAGCCTAATACAACTTCTTCAGCAGGCCTAGGATTTGACAACAAAAAATCAAATGTTTTCTGCTGTTCTAAAGATCTGAATAAGAAAATTTGGTTTTAATTGAGAGAATATACAAAGGGAATTTGGAAGAAAACCAGTCATCTCCACATCCCATGAAAATTGCTTTAAAACATCATGGAAGACTGAAAATTCTTTTCTTGATGGAAGAAATGATGGAGGTATACAAGGTGTGTTATTAGATATGCTATGTTATTGGCATAAAGTCATGCCCTTGATGCCTTTGCTTTGATCCTCTATGTATATTTCCACCAGGTGTCCAGATCTTGACATCTTGGAGATCCAAACATCTCATTGGATTCTTTTATGATGACTCAAGCCCTGGAAATGAAGCATTAGCCAGTTCTGTTTCAAAGCCACGGAGAAGGTTAAGAGGTTAACAAACCATCAGAGATGTGTTTTCTATTAGTTGGTTACTGACCTGACCTTGCACAGACTCAGTCTGAGATTTCTATCATGAACATCTACGTTTCTCAAGTAGAAACTTGGCCTGACCTGATAATCATTCAGATATTTCATGGTTTTTCAAAAAGAGAAAATGATTAGATAAATCCTCTGTCCAAAATGTCACTGACTGATTTGTGTGGTAAAACTTCTTGAGAGAGCCAAGTGAAACAGCACACAATAACTAGTTCTAAGACATATGTTTATCATTCAGTAGTCACAAAGACTTCTCTTACACACGTCCAACTTTTTCTTAACTTTCATTAAGATAGAAGTAGAGAATGAGGAGGAATAATCACAGCTATGCATCTGAATTCTTCCTCCTGGGGTTCCCAATCCATCTAGAAGAGCAAGACCTGTACTATGCCCTGTTCCTGGTCATCTACTTGACTACACTGCTGGGGAACCTGCTCATCATCCTGCTCATCAGGCTGGACTCCAGCCTCCACACCCCCATGTACTTCTTCCTCAGCCACTTGGCTCTCACTGACCTCTCTTTCTCATCAGTCACAGCTCCAAAGATGCTAGTGAATATGCTGACACAGAGTCAGTCCATCTCATATGCTGGGTGCATTTCCCAGATATATTTTTTCTTATTGTTTGGTGATCTTGACAGTTTCCTTCTTACCTCAATGGCCTATGACAGATATGTGGCCATCTGTCACCCTCTGCACTATACCACAATCATGAGTCAGAACCTCTGTTTACTGCTAGTAATTGTGTCCTGGGTCTTGTCCTCTGCTAGTGCCCTGGTGCACACCCTTCTCCTATCACATCTCTCTTTCTGTGGGGATGACACTCTACCTCATTTCTTCTCTGACCTCTGTGCCTTGCTTAAACTCTCCAGTTCAGACACCACCATCAATGATTTGGTAATCCTCACCGTAGGAGTGATAGTCATAACTCTTCTATTCATATGCATTCTAGTCTCGTATGGCCACATTGGAGCCACCATCCTGAGAGCTCCTTCAGTCAAGAGAATCTGCAAAGCCTATTCCACATGTGGCTCTCATCTCTCTGTGGTTACTCTGTACTATGGAGCAATTATTGGGCTCTACTTTTCCCCTCATCCAATAACACTAATGACAAAGAAGTCATTGTGGCTGTGTTGTACACTTTGGTCACACCCATGATAAATCCCTTTATCTATAGTCTAAAAAATCAGGATATGAAGGGAGCTCTTGGAAATATCCTCAGTAAAAGGATATTTTCAGTATAATGAATGTTGTTTTTTTATTAAGTGGGCACAAAGAATTCTCAGTTCTTCCCATGCATTCTCTTTTTCTCTGCATTGCTTTGTTTAAAAGAGAATTTAATGTGGCACTCTCTTTTTGGCCTGTGTTTGACCTTGGATTTAATTTTGTCTTTATTAAATTTTCCTGCTGACCTGAAGGGTCAGGAAAGGTTTTTATAAAACTAGATGCATATCTTTACTGTTTCAAATGGTATTTTTTCCTACAAATATTTTTAATTTTTCTAGGTTTAGATTTTAGTTTTCAAATTGAAGGGGTCATGAACTTAAAGAAAAAAAACAAAGCTTTTTCTTTTTCTCCAGATAACAAAAATAATTTCTTCTGGTCAGTCTTTTTTCCTACTTTATGCTTAACTTTACAATATACTTAAAATTTATTTTTGTGATAAACCTTAATAAGAATTCTAGTTTTATTCTTTTGTTATTCTTTTTTATTTAGTTATTTTTTATTTAAACATAAAATTTTAAAATATTTGTGGGCACCACAAATATTTCCATACTTGAATAGAAAGCATAATGTTCAAATCAAGGAAAGCATATCTGTTTCTTCAAACATTTGTCACTTGTGTGGTGAAAACATTCTAAATCTTTTCTTCTACTCTTTTATAAATTATAGTATATTATCATTATCTACAGTGACCTTGTTGTGAACAAGAACACCAGAAATTATTTCTCCTACTTAACTGTATTTGTTGACCAATCATTCCCCATCCATTCTACCTACTCTCCTCACTGGTTACATGTTTGAAATTTTCATTATTTGTGTTAGAGTGATGGTAACTAGACATACAATTTGTTTTTCTTCAAGTTAAAGGGCCTTTTCACTTGGAAATGGAAATGAGATGGCCTTCTGTAAAAGGTCAGGACAAAGATCTGGACAGAAAGAAGACAGATCCAAAATGTTGAACAGAAACTTGATTAAAATCCATGAGGTCCTTGGTCATCTGTGCTTTAGGCAAACTAGTGAGTGTAGAGATTTTTAATAGCCATGGCACTTTGATTAATGATCATGAGTCCATTCTAGTAATGGGGCTCAACTTCTTTGAGTGAGGACTGAAGAATGGCCACACAGGCCATCCGAACTGAGTTCAGGCAGGGCTTTAGCATAGGTTAATGCAACTCTATTTTATTTTAAAATGCAAAGGGGTATCTACCTGCCCCACTACATAAGTGCAGTTCCTGTGTTTCCATGTGAAATGGTGAAATTTTGTCTTCCATTCTTGAAAAACACTCTCTACTCAGGAAAAGGTACTTAACCTCATTGCTATGAGTTGCTTAGTGTGATAGATATTTCTATATTTGTTATTTTTTCTATTATAGAATTTGTTATAAAAGTATGAATTTAAATTTAAGAAAAATTTTGTAACTATGTGCTACTAAGCTAAGAATATTTAGTGGAGGTGGAACTCACACTATCATATGTGTGATATCAAATCCTAAACCCTGTAAATCACTTGAGTATTTTTCAACATTTTTATCCATTTTATCAGAAATACTGCTTTTAATGCTTTTAAGAATATTGAAATAAAAAAATAAAGACTATTGAAATAGCATACAGAAATAATGTAAAATATATGCAATTTAAATATATGGGCACAGATGATATATTTCCCCATATGTGCCTATGTGTTCATATATATGATTACATTTTAAATAATAATATACAGTAAATATTCAATTAAACATATGTAGCCTTGAATTGTAGAAAAAAATAATAATACTGTTGAAGCTTTATTGGTTCTTCCTCAGTTGTATCTTCTTTTACTTTGAAGGGACTTAGTATCTTGAGTATTTCCTATATTCCTTTATAATTCCATTGCTTGTGACCATTGCCCCCCTCCACACACACACTGACTCTCTTCTATACACCGATGTCTTGATTTTATTTGGCTTATTGTTATTAATACATTTATTATGATTGCTGCCTTGACTTTTAGGTGATTCTTTGACAAAGGCAACATGAGATTTAATAACTAGTCTGATTTCTAGACAACGAGGAAGGAATTTCACACCACAAAAAATACAGTGCATGACAAAATGCATGCCTATTTCTTGTCAGGAGAGCATCTAGCATTTGCATAAATTAGAAAGACCTCAGTGAAAACCCCTCCACCATAATTGCTATGCATAATACATGACTAAGTGGAGTTCACTCTGTAATCTTGCTTAAAGGAGAGAGTTGCTACAAAAACAAAGTACGGCAAAGTCCATGTGGAATTGTAGTGTCATAGTCAGAGTAAAGCCTTCTGAAACTCACAGATACTAACACTAGCTAAACACACACACACACACACACACACACACACACAGAAACATTATGACTAACAGATTATGTGTGAAGACATTGTCCAGAGTCAAAGAAGCATCTGTGACTGGAGAATAAAGTCAATAAACTCACTAAGTGAAACACATTTCCCTGACTTAATTTCTTTTAAAATGTTTATTTATTTATGTGTGTGATACATAATAATTACATTTGTTTGAATCTGTTTTATATATATTAAGAATATATATGTGTGTATGTATTCTTAGTAATTTGATCTCTTTCAGTCCCACCTCACTTTTCCCTTTAATCTTCTGTTCCATCTCTAGAAACTCTATTTTTCTATTTCGTATCATCTTTATTTTATGCTTCAAATTATTAATATTTGAAATTTCTCTTATTTTATTCTTCAAATTATTACTATTTGGTATTTCTTATATAAGAGAAACTATAATATTTAACCTTCTGCATCTAATTTATTTTGCTTGACACTATAGTCTCAAGATTCATCAACTTGCCTACAAGTGACTCATTTATCCTTCTTTATGTTAAACAATGCTTCATTGTGTATATATACATTTTCTTTATCCATTCATCTGTTGGTGGACATCTAAGCTATTTCTATAAGTCAATAATAGTGAATTGTGCTGCTATAAATATGAGAATGCATGTGTCATTGTAGTATGATGTCTTTAACTCTTTCACCTCTGGCCTAATTCATTCTGTATAATGAGAAACTGAGCTAGATGCCACCAGGTATTAGAACAGTAGAATGTCATTAATGCATATTTTGACAATTCAATATACCCACTTGATAGGGACTTCCATAACCTGATAGAATTTTGTACTGGTGTTGGCTATTAAATTGTACATTTTGCAATATTGTTTAAATTCAATATATCTTAATTTTTTTCTTCCTTTCTCTTTTTATTTCTGTTTTTGTTTTTATTTTTGCTTTTTTAGTACCAGGGATCAAACTCATGACCTCAAACTTGCCAGGCAGGTGTTTATGCTACTGAGCTAAATCCCCAGACACTATACCCAAGTTTTTAAAAAAGAGAAAAAGATTCCTTTGCCCTATGTACCTAATGATAATATTTACATTTTCATGTAAAAAATTAAGCCTTTGCTTTCAGTCTTTGAAAATTCTTTAAATATAAGGAGTTAATTATTTTAATGAACTGAGAGTAGAAATGTATTTTAGTCTTTTCATATTAATAATCAACTATTTTTTAAATTTTATTTGAAGAGAAAAAACAGAAAAAAGGGTAGAATCAGTACAGAATTTCAAAAAACAATAAACAGAAATCACTAGTTGATAAATTACATATTGTCTTCTGATAGTTGTTCAAGCTACAAAATAAAAGCATACAAAGTGGACATTCAAACAGTGAGGCTGCAAACAATTCTGTTCAATGATCCAACAAAAACTCAGCAACATGGTTATCAATCTTACACACTTAAACATACATGCAGTTATATCTTTTAGAGCACTTTCTTTTCTCCTTTTGCTTTTTAAGTCCATTATCTGTTTAGTTATATCATATTTTAGCTTGCTCAGTACCTTATTGATCTGTTTCATTGTTGTTATTTGCTTTTTAATCAACTTATATAATTCTGTTGCTTTGTTTTTGAGTTTCTCCTCATCCATTCCATTATGGATCAGCTTTGGGAGAGTTGAGAGCTTTTGGAGGTATTTTGTTACTTTGTTATCTCTCTCTCTTTTTTCTATTATTGTTATTATTATTTTGAAATTAGTAAAATACAGCAGAACAAGACAGAAGAAAGCCAATTGAGACAGTGTAGTGAAATTGGTACAGAACCTCACAGCAGGTTACCAGGATAACAGTAATATGTACAGTAGTATATCTCTTTTGCTTCACAATAGTTGTTCTTTCAATAAGGTACAGCAAAATGGAAGGAAATACCAAACTTATAAAAACAGAATATTGAATAAAGTGATACCATTAATCAGAACAGAGCAAAACAATGATAAAGATATTTTCCTTCAAAGAGATGGTAGAAGGATATCCCCCTTATTTGCTGTATTGCATACATTGATCCTCCCAAGAGATACTCAGATCTCTGGCTCCCATTTGGTAATGGGAGGGTTGGATGAATGTTTGATTCTTAGCCCACTCACAGCCACTTAGCAGAGTGGTGAGCTGGCTGCTTGTTTTCCCAGTGCCCCAAGTTCCAACATGGCATGGAGCTCAATAATCAATTATTTTAAAGTAGCATTTGATATTTCATTCTTTCTCCAGTCCTCCCAACCCAACTGTATCATTGATTTGGTTTTTAAGACACATAAATTGTTCCTAGACATCTGTATATCTATATGATCCATACACTACTTTTAATTGACATAATATTTTCCTATTTTAATAGGTAAAACTTGATAGTAAGTTTTAATATGTAGAAGATAACAAAAGCTAAATAATGTAAACTTTCTAACTCAGCATTTCCACTCTTAGATACATAACCATTTGAGGTCTTGTGCTCAAAAATGTAATGCATGAAAATGTTCTTAGAATATTTATTATATTTACATATGTGTACACCTGTGTATGTATATATAATTGCATCTATATTACATTCATATATGTGAAAATGTATGCACATAAATCTAATAAATAAGCTTTGTATTATCTTAAGCAAGTGATAATTGGAGTTTTTCATTACCATAGCATATCTGAAAGGAAAAAAATAACTATATAATCTCAGTGACAGACTGGAGATCTCACAAATAAAAATAAGTGAATTTTAAAAGTAAGAAGAAAAAAGCCAACTGAGGAACAGATAGAAATATTGCAAATAGAAATAAGCAGAAATTCAACAATTTCTGGTGTTATAGCTAGTTGTCTAAAACTCTGAACAATTAGAATAATAGAAGAAAAGTGCAAAAGGAGAGAATATCTCAGCCTTATAGTAGAACAAGAAGTTCTAGTCTTCATTACTCATCACAGAAAGCTCAGTCCAAAACTACACACAGACAAGAATATCTTAGTGCAAACCCCAAAATCTTAGGAATAAGCCTGAGTTACACCATGACTGACCAAGCTGAATAAAAACCACACTTGAAGGATAAGCAAAATAGTTTCATTGTTACTATTGTGTGTCTTTATCTTCTTCAAGCTGACAAAGTACCATAGGGAGAGGCTTCCCTAAGCTCAGTAGTTTCTATAGTGGGAAAAGAAAACAAAATTCCCTGGCACTTTAAAGCGCTTCTCAGGAAACCATTCTAATCACTCCTCATGGGTAATGTAGGAGAAAAAAGATGTATCTAGATCACAGGCAACAGGTAGAAAGAAAGCAAAGAGGCAGCATTCACAGGAACTAGCACAACGATCTTGTTGGTAGCTGCCAGCAGTGGTGCCTGATCATAGCACTAACAGCTAATCTACACCAAAAACTGAAGCTGTAAGGTTTGTATTACTAGAAAACCAGGCACAAGGACCAGCCTCAGTCCTATTCAAAGCCCTGCCCAGGAAAAGAGATGACTGCCACTGTGAATTTTAACAAACAGTGAAGTTTAAATATACCCACACCTGGAGTTCAAACAGACACAACCATTCTTGGAATCTGACTAAGAAGAAAGACCACTGCCACAGTATATTTAAACAAAGAGTAAAATCTAATTATACTATATCTGGGGAATTAAACAATGTTCAACCTAGCCTCAAAGTCACTCCAAGGTCCCATGTAGGCAGAAGGGAAAATTTCAACTATGCCTTTCTAATGTACAAATCAGCTTGTCTGATCTATCCTAGTAACTATACTTACTGTCTGTATTCAAACAGAAGTACTATTTGGCCAGTGACAAATTCCCTATGATTCTGGTCAGGCACAATTACAGTTCCAGTTTAGCAAATCAACCTGATTTCAGAGCTTGCAAAGCCCAGCAGAAACAAAAGAAGTGGGCTAGCCTGCCAAAAGGTACCCAAAAGTAAGCTCTACCTGTCAAGAGTTATGACCACCTGGCCTAAACAGAGTCATACAAGAGGTGGTAGTCTCCTTGAAAACACAGGCATAAACACAAGGATCCCAGGATTACTAATACTCACTAAATCATGGCACCTCTGAAAGTAACTAGCAAATCTCTAACAATGGACCTGAGAGTAAGGGGCATATATATGCCACAGGAAGCATCTGTAAAGCTGAAGAATCAGTGAGGTTAAAGACAGAATATTTAAATTTAAAAATCACAGTGTTGCAAACCCCTGATGCACATTGATTATGCAGGCAGGCACATGAGAATCAGTTCCAATCACCAGCCCTAAGTCAGATTTTTGGCTTAATTTTATATAGGTTTGCAAGTGGGAAGTTCAAAAGCTTGAGACCATGGTTAACTTTCATTGGGTTGAGTTAGACATCATCTATTGCTAGGTAGAAAGTCCTTGAGATGTGTTAGAAAAACTGGATATATATTTTAGTTGAGAAAATACAGACATTGCATCTGGTCATGGTAAGGCTGGGTGGGTTAGTTTATCTGTGAAAAGCAACTGGACACAGTCAAGGCTGACTGAGTTTAGCAATCTAAGCTATGTGGTGGGCAGGATAAGCATATCTTGTACCAATAGGATATCAGGCTTATAATTTGTTTTAAAATTTTTAAATTTCCATCATAACAGGAACAAAAAACAAAAAATCTACCTTGTTGGTGGGAATACTAATATGACCCCTATGGAAATTAGTGCAATGATTTAAAAAAAACAGAAATTCCATTTGACCCAGTTGTGTCTTTTTCCACCTTCCTGAAAACTCATGAAGTATCTTCCCAAGAGAAAGTCAAAATAATACAAATGATGCATGCATCCCCATGTTGGTAGCAACACAATCCATATGCGGGTCAATAGATGAAAGGATAAAGAATGTATGGTGTACACATAGGATGGAGTACCACTTGTCTAGAAAGCAGGAAAATTTTGAGTCATGTGTAGGAAAATGGATGAATCTTGAGACCAAAATGCTAAGTGAAATAAATTAAGCATAAAGTTCAAATATCATGTGATTTTCTTAAATAAGAAACTCAAATTATAAAGAGCAAAATAAAAGAGATGATTGGACAAAGGGAGATGTGAAGGAGACCAAGGAAATAGAAAGAGGAAGAAAGGAGAGTGAAAATGACTAAGATGTATATGCACCAATTCCCCAAAAGAAATGTAGTTATTATGTTGCAAACATATACTAATAATAATTTCAAAAAATAATTATAAGAAGTGAGAGGGAAGAAATGAGTTTTAAAACAAAAATCTACTCTACTTGATATCTGATTCTGTCTACAAATTTCCCACCCTCCAATTGGGTTTAGTCATGGGCAAGAATGAGAGGTTCAGAAAATAATCATAGTGGAATATTATATTTATTCATCCCCTTCTCTGAAGTCTAGTTTTAGATACTGAGCCCATACTCCTTTGATGGAGCATGGAGAGGAAGCATTAGGACTCAGAGATAGAAAGTGCTTCTCTTGCACTGAATGATGGTCGAAACTGAATCTTCTGTGTCACATCCAGATCATGAATAGAAACCTCTAGACTGACTTATTACAAGCCTCTATGGCTCAAATAAAACATATTTTTTCAGTGGATGTTTCCCTCATAGCACTGGTTTTGTGGTGCTGCATTCCATGTAGTTATCTTACTCTGTCTCTAGAAGTTCCTTTCGCTTTTAAAAGATCTTGGAAAACATCCCATGGCTTTGGATCATCTCTCTCTCTCTGACTCTCTGTCTATCTGTCTGTATGTCTATCTGTCCTTATTAGGGAAGCTAATGAAATATAAAATGTTTTATATGACTTTATTTGATCTTTTATTCAATATTAATATTGGAAAATCTAGCCCAATAAAATATTGAATAATATTTTATTCAATATCAATATTGAATAAAATATTAAATAATAGCCTCCCTAACAAGAGCAGAAATAATGGTAGCAATGCATTTCAAGTGACATTGTGGAAGGAAGACAAATGAGCAATGTTTTAAAATAATTTATATTTCTGTTGTTGAGGAAATAAGATCACACAGATGTTGCAGAGAGAAAAAAAATCAGTTGGAAGAATATGGTTTCCTATTCAATAGTTTTCTGAAGGCTCCTTTCATGTCTTTATTTCTCAGGCTATAAATGAAGGGATTCAACATGGGAGTGATCACAGTGTACATCACTGAAGCAATGATATCATTGTTATTGTTGTTGAAGGAGGAGGGAAGAAAATAGAGACCAATAATTGCTCCATAATAGAGAATCACTACTGAGAGATGGGATCCACATGTGGATAAGGCTCTGCAGATGCCCTTGGTGGAGGGAACCTGGAGGACTGTGACTCCAATACGACCATAAGAAAACAGAATACACAGGAATGGAAGCATAATGGCTGCCAAACTTGCAGTAAAGATTACCAATTGGTTGAGGGAGGTGTCTGAGCAGGACAACCTGAGCAGGGCACCAAGGTCACAAAAGAAGTGAGGGACAATATTTTTAACACAGAAGGAAAGCCAACCCAGGAGGATGGTATGCAAAAAAGCACAAGCACAAGCAATGACCCAGGACGTGGCTACCAGCCTGACACAAAGGCTTTGCCTCATAATGGTGGAATAGTGTAGAGGGTGACAGATGGCCACATATCTGTCATAGGCCATTGAAGTGATAAGAAAACTGTCCAAATCAGCAAAGAATATGAAAAAATGTGTTTGTGAAATGCATACCTCATAAGGAATAGGCATGTGCTTGGTCTGCATGCTCATCAGCATCTTTGGGACAGTGACAGATGAGAAAGAGACATCTGTGAAGGCCAAGTGGCTGAGGAAGAAGTACAGGGGGGTGTGGAGGTGGGAGTCCAGCCTGATGAGCAGGAGGATGAGCAGATTCCCCAGCACTGTGGTCAGGTACATGACCAGGAACAGGGCGAAGAACACAGCCTGCTGCTCTGGCTGGATGGGGAGCCCCAGGAGGAGGAACTCAGACACGCTGCTCTGGTTCTCAGGCCTCATACTCATTTATCAGCTGCAAGTAGGAGAAAAGTGGGATATCTTGGAATAAGAAAGGATATTTGGGGCAGAGAATGATAGCAATATTCTCTTGACTTATGGGATGTCTTCTTCCATACTTTTCACACTTGCTGCATATTTTGATTTTAATTTAATTTTATTTTATGGAAAAAAGGTAAAACAAAACTTGATAACAAAATATGAGAATAACAATAGTTAATAAATTATGTTTGCCTTGGTTACTTTTCTCTCATTGTTGAGAAAAAATACCTGACACCTAAAATGAAGGAAGAAAATGTTTATTTAGCTCAAAGTTTGTGGAAGTTTCAGTCCATATGCAGCTGACTCCATGGAAGGGTGGCATGGCACAAGGGCAGACATTCATAGTGGCAACAGATACCAAAGGTGAGAAAAGCAAAAAAGGCAAATGGGAAAAGCATGCCTTCTCACATCAGAAATCCCAGTGCTAAACAATGAACCAATCACAAATGCTAGACTCAGCAGCCTTCAAAAGCCCTGACTCCAAGACCAAATGAGACTTTGTGGGGGACATTTAAACACAAACCATACCAATGTTGTTATCTTTAAAGTAGTTACTCAGGATACAAAATATGGGCATAAAAATTTCTCCAATTGATATTAGCATAAACTTCCCTTTTTAATGAACAAACAGAAACTAATAGCACAGTTGACTTGCAGTTTCTCCCCTTTCCCTACTGTTCTTTCTTCATTCATCATCCTAGTTCCTTGTTCCTTTTGAACAATTTCTTCCCATTTCACAATATCTATTGCACATTTTAGAAATTATTTACTCTTCAGTTTCTCACACCAGGCAGATAATACAGTGTTTCCACATGCAATTTTGATTGATTTCACTTATGAGTATGGTCTCAAGTTGCATCCATTCACCTATAAAAGCCTCAAGTTTATCTTTCTTTATAGCTGAGTAGTACTCCATTTTATAAAAAGACCACATCTTTTTTATCCATTCCTCAGTTGATGGGTATTTTGGTTGTTTCCAAGATTTGCCTACTGCAAATTGTGCTGCTATAAACATGGGTGCCACATATAATGTCGCAAATACAGTAGAAAAAGTATGGGTTTAGAGTACATAACCACTTTGTTTCTCAGTGTCTGTAAATGATAACATTAAAAGTTAACATTCACTGTATTTAACATCATATATTCACTAACTGATTTAATAGTCTTTATATACTCAGTAACTGATTTAATAGTCTTTTGAATCCAAAGTTTTTCCTCCAAAAGCAAAGTAATTATTTGTCATCAGAAATATTAATGCCCCTCATAATTTTGTGTGTAATGCCCTGTTGAATTCTGTATCCCCTGCTTGTCCACTCATTCCATTATCATTTCTAATTTGTTTATTGGTCATAAATTTAGAATGTGTCATAGACACTTAATGCATATGCAATGTAAATTTGTTGGTAAAATAAAAGTTGACATATCTGGTTAAACTCATTGTGAATGTTTCAACAAAAAGCTTACATCAGTTCTAGTTCAGGAACCTCATCCAACCCTAATATTTATTGAATTGCCACAAATATCAGTTTTCTAAAAAAGTATACTCTAAAAGCCAAAAAAATTTTAGAAGGAATTCTAATGTTTTTCAGTGTCTAAAATAATAAGGGATAGAAATACATATATAATCCAAATCAATACAAAAATATCTCTATATTTTTTAAAAGAAGTTAGGCATTTACTACATCAATGCTTACTATAAAGCAATAGTAATTATAATAAATAGTTTATTTTTACAAAGATAAATCAGTAAAGCAGTGCAGGAAAAGACAGAGGCTAGAAATAGGTTTGTAAGACAGAAGTCAGTGGAGGTAAAAATGATGGACTGTTCAAAGAATTGTGCTGAGCTGGTTGGCAAGTCCAACAGAAAAAGAGTAATATTACATCCCTTTCTTCATACCATACATTAAAAATTCCTGGTGACTTAAAAAATTATGTTATGAGAAGCAAAATTTCAGAATTTATATTTATGATATTACAATGATAACACATTTCTTTATCAAGATCCTTAAAAATGGAATATCAAATAAAATTCTAATAAATTTGGCTTATTAGAATCTCTACCACAAAAACAAAGCCTTAAAGTTAAGAGACAGTTTACAAATGGGACAATGTGTAGTCATCAGAAGATTTATATTCAAAATACATATAAATTCCTAGGAATTGATAAAGACAAAAACTTAGTCAAAACTTGGTAAATAATGTGAATTGGAAATTCACAAGAAATTAAAATAAAATAATAAATGCATATTTTAACATTTTAAAATATTTTTATTGACATGTGATTGAATTACTTAAAATTGACTTTCATTTTGGGAGACGATACATCTATAGAACAAAGGCTAAGAATTTTTGATTCCTTTTCTTTCCCTCTTGCCTTCCTCTCTTCCCAATTCCACCTTCCCTTGACCCCCTCTCCCTACTCCAAAATGTCTGCCATCATTTTACTCAAATTTATACATAACTTAGTTTTTATTATGAAAGAAACTATGTAATATTTAACTTTCAGTGTCTGACCTATTTCACTCAACATTATGGTCTCAAAACCCATTTATCTTCTTTTGAATCACTCAAGTTCTTCCTTCTTTATGGCTCAATAAAATTCCATTATAAATATACAATTTATGTATTCTTTTGTCTGTTGATGGACATCTAGGCCAATTTCTGAACTTAGCTGTGAATTATCATTTTAAAATTCACAATACATATTTTAAAGGGTTTAATTATAAGAAGTAAAAGACATGCAAATTAAAACAGTAAAGTAGACTTCTCATAAGCATGAGAAGAGAGATTCTGATAAATTGCTGCTAGATGATTAAATTTGTTCTTCTTTGAATATACCTTATAAAGTTGAAGATTTGATGTGGTAATTTTCTCCATATGTACGTTAAAAATTTTTCACTCTTCTTCACAAGGAAGTGGACTACATTATTATTTCCAGCTTTAATGGAAGAGAGAATCATTGAAAACATTGCCCCATAGTCGAGCAATGGATGAACAGATGTTAGTCATATGATTCAAAGAATCAATAAAAATTAATCTATGCCAGGTCTATGTGAACAGATATTTAATTATTAATTATGAGTTAAAATATGTAAAATTACTCTTAAAGTGTGATATTACATCCATTAAATTGTTGACTAATATATATAGAATTTATGGGTGCAAATATGCACCATAAGTATAAAAAATATGTATAAAAAGATATATTAAAGATTTGTGGGATGGATACGGTGGTGCAAACTTATAATCCAAGTATTCTAGAAGGCTGAGGGAGGATAATTGTTAAATTAAAGCCCAGCCTGGGCAATTTAGTGGCTTAGCAAGACCCTGTCTCATAATAAAAACTAAAAGAGGACTGAGGATATAGCTCAATGCAAAAGCCCTGGATTCAATCCTCAGTGCAACATAAAAGCAAACAACAAAACTTCATGAGAATGAGTAACTTTGGAGAGGAAAGAAGAAAGAGGAGGGTTGGGTTAGAGACTTAGCTCTGTCTGTAACATTCTGTGTTTTTTCCTCCTAAAGATCAGAAACCAGTGTTGCAGCAGTTAAGTATATCCGCTATATATAGTTGTATAGTGGTGGGTATAAGGGGAAATTTTTTTAAATAATCAAAATTTAAAATAATGTTTTCAGTAGAAAATAAAATACTTCAAAGATAACATTCTCTAAAAAATACATGATTGATTCATGAAGGTAAAGTAGAGGATGGAGAGTGAGGTACATTTATAGGAGGCAGGATGCTGAACTTAGGAAAATTCTCTATGTGTTCTGAGCCAAAAAACTGAGAATCAATGCAAACTTGGAAAAAATATGTCTGGAAAAATCAAATTCATAATGAAGACTTGTCAGTTTGACTGGTTTACTACACATTTGGGATTTTTAATATAATTTTTATTTTATGAAAAAATGTTGTAACAAAACAATAGTTAATACATTGTGTATCATTTCCTCAAAATAGCTGCAAAGGTATGAGACATAAACAGAAAATATTCTCTAATTAGATTCTGTAAAACGTTTGGGTAATATTTACATCTTTTAAAAATGTTAGTGCCTATTCCTCTATTTTTTCTATTAGTTTAAAATTCACTTATTCCTACACTTTTCTACCAACGCTTAAGGTAATCTTTACTACTGAAGTTTAATCAACTGTATTAACCAGTCTACATAACCAATGGGCAAATTATCAATCCCAAAGACCTATGATAAATATGTTCTTCTGATCTTAGGCAAGATAATTAAATCTCAGAAGGTTATGATACAAAGATGCTATAATGAAGCACAGAATGCATTCCCTGGAAATTCTTTCCTATTGAATGTAGGGATAAAGATTTCTGCTGCTTCATTCACTTATAGATACACACAGTCCAACAAGTAGAAGAAAAACAAGAAATAGAAAATAATGATTAGAGGACCCACCATTTCTCTGTCAACTGAATACAGAAAGCAGCCATATATCAATAGTCATGCTCCCCCCAGCTGAGTGACAGGGAGAATATAATTGTGCATCACCTTCATCCAGTATATGGAAATTCAGAAAGTAAATTTCAATTGGCTCCATATGGTATTTGGAAGCAGAATCAGAATATTTATGAGCACTTTGTCATTAGGTCTCCCAAAACTGAGATACATAGTCCTAGAGGCCAAAAGTTTTTTACAAAGATTCCAGAACCTTGGACCCAAATCTGATTCCAGAGTTTTCATTAAGTGTGTAAAATGAATAGTGCAACCTTTTCTCTTAAATTTCTTGAGATTCTTCTATCTGAGCCAGGTTTCTTTCCTCAAGAGAACATGCAAAATGATTCCTGTGTACTGTGATTTCTAGCATAACACTGAGTCTTCTATATTCCAATTCCAACACTACCCTCAATAGGTTGATAATATATAAAGTTCTCTTGGCAAGAGAAAAGGACACTTAGGTTCTAAAGGTTATAATTAAAGCAAATAATTCTGGGAGGAGAACTCTGGCCAGTACTGTCACTGGGAAAGACTGAGAGTGTTTTTTGGAAGCAGGTTTGGTTGGCAGAACAAGGGCATTTAGCTCCTCATACAGAGTGAGGAGGGAAGAGGAGTGGAAAATACAGGCAGAAGGAAAGTTGAAATTACAGACTTTGGGAACAAATTTATTATCTCCCCAATTTGGCTGAGATGACTTCTGTAGGGCTAGGTTGGAGAAATTGTTGCATTGTTAATAAAATCTGATACAGTGATTGGCACCACAAGATTTTTCAAATAATATTTGCTTATTTTCAAAACCTTTCAAAATGGCATACTTATACTCATTTTAGAGAACAGATCATTGGGCTTTAGGAATGAAACTCACCCAAAGTTATAGCACTAGTCTATGGTGAACCTAAGATTAGATCCCAGGTCTATTTATTTTAAAAGTTATAGTCTTCTTACTTTACCAAAGCCTGCATTGAACATATCCTTAAGTAAGACAATAGGTGATGCCTCTAGCACTTAAGAATTTCCAGGAATAAATCTGAATTTAAGTTTGAATAAACAAATCTCTGATTTCAAAATCAATGGTTTTATCAACAGTATTGACAGCAATCATCCATCAGTATAGCAATCTTTCCTTAGCCATGTATTCTTATGCTGGTATTATAAACCAGCTGCTTGATATCTAATTTATATCATATTAGCCTAACTAGACCACCCATTATTTGTTACTTAATCAATTGGAAATTGGGACTTAAAGAGTGTAGGATATTTGCCTAAAATCATACACCATAATGATGGAAATTTCATTCAATCCCAAATATTTCTGATCTTAAACACCATGTTATATTACTTTAAGTGGGACATGTGTTGAAAAAAGAGAGACATCTGGATAAGTATTCCTCAGTAAGGAGAAGGTAGGAGTTGTAATTTCCCAAAAGGCTTTAAATGGATGTATTGACTAAGTGGTTAGATTAATGGTTGGAGATAAATAGAAGAACTGGGATATTATTGGACTTATATTGACAATTGACCATAAAGAAGAATTTTCAGGGCCCCAAGACAAAATCAGGTAAGATGTAGCCAATGGTTTGATGAGCTCATTTCCATCAATAAGGTAAATGTTAAGGTAAGTATAGTACAGAACAACTGAAACTAATACTAGGTAGTCAAGCTGAATTCATGAAAGTTTATGAAAAAATTTGAAAGTGCATCATAGAAAATTACCCACAGGCACAATTTTAATTACTTGAAAAATTCAGATTATTATTATTATTATGTATAGATAGATATTATTTTTTAAACTTGGAAAGGTGTGCTCACAGCTTGACCATGTAGTCAGCAACATGTGAAATGAATGAATTAACATTTTCCTACACAGGAAAATATAAATCCCAAACAAAAGCAACTATGTCCACCTAAGTTATCTGATATGGATCAAAACAATTATATAAAATGTACCTGGTACAAATTTTATAACACCTGAAAAATTTTATAACAGACCACACACACACACACACACACAGAGCTGATATTGTTGAGTGGAGTCTAAAGCAGTATTCTTACCTTATTCAGGGAGAGATTAATTCAAATACTGTCAGCTCCATGGTATAAAGTAATTATTATTTTTCTCCCAAAGACTTAGAGCTGGAACAAGGTAAGAAGTCAAGAGCTCAAATATGACATGGGGACAAAACTCTTTTTTACTGGTTCCAAGTCAATGACTAATCAATCTCTCCTTGCTATCTAGGTTGGGAACCAATGGCCCCATACACAAGTCTCTAGAGAAGCACAATTAGGGAGTAATTCCTGCATTTTCCTTAATACTCCCATATGCCTTTGCTAGATGCTAAAAATAGTCAACTTCTTTGGGAGTACAAATAAGGACTTCATTATTTTTATTTATTTACAAAGGTTTTCATATCCATAGGCCATGCAACAAATAACAAAAAAATTATAGGTTATTTTTCCCATTTTATTGTGTTTGAGAATAACTCAAAAGAAAATGGCCAAATGAGTTTTCAAACCCAAGTACCTTAACTTGAAATCTAAAGCCTAGTTCTTTTGTACCATAATGTCTCCCTGATGAAGTGGGCTCTATAGCATCTGGATGTCTTCCTTCCAACATTCAATTTGAAACTGAGTAGAGACTTGTTATTAGTTCAGAAGGAGGTCAAATTATTTACCAGGATATATATTTTTCCTACAGAAACACCTGAATATGTGTAAAGATTTTTTGTTAGTTATACACATAATAACATTGCATATCAAGGATCATAAAAATATTCTTTGATCATAAAAATGAGTATGAGAAATGACTTCATTTATATTGGCAGTAATAGAGACAAGACAAAGAATCAAGGGGAAGGGATGGCATCTGATTATTCCTTTCACTCATCATTCATTCCTTTAGTGGTTCATAAAAATATTGTGTGACTGTTATGCTGAGAATTCTGGGAGGTAGAATGAATAAAAATTTGAAAAACACAGACTCTTTCTCTCAAAGAGCTCTCATTACACTCAACAAAATAGGCAAACCTGTGTGTGGCAGGTGCTACAATGGGGACAAGATTTGAAGAGGGGTATCAAACCCAAATTTAACGCATCAAAGTAAGGCATGCTTGGAAGAAGTTTTAAGAAAGCATACATTTGTGACAATGAAGGAAAGAAGGTAATGTGGACAGCACAGAGGTAGGACACTTAAAAAGAATAAAACTTCAGTTCATAGTTGGCTGTTTCCAAGGCAGAAACATTATGACATAAGGGCATGGTGGAGGAAAGCCAGACAACTCCTGGTGCCCAGGAGCCAGAAAGCAAGAGAAAAGCCACAGAAGAAAGGATCAGGAACCAGATGTTGTTCCAAAGGTCATGTCTCCATGACCCACCCAGACACATCCAGGAATTATCCTTACTAATCTCATGTCAATCATCAATTAGTCATCACAATCCACCATTTATTAGTTTGAAACCCCAATATATCTCCTTAAACCACATTTAGTCTCTAAATAGAGAGGTGGGAGGCTTTCCTGTTAACTGTGCTCAGAACAAGCTGCAAGCCGTGTGGACTCTAAAGGATTAACCTTATAATTGGCTTATTTTAAGTAGAGAGTCAGGCTATAGCCTATATGATTAATAAGAGCAATTTGGGTAGCTTGCAGATTAGCATTATTCCCCTGTCAATGGCCATAGCAGAAACCAGAGATATGGTCCACAAAACTGTGGGGCTCTGATATAACAGCAGCCAAGGGCAAGTGACTTGTCCCAATTCCTTTCCCAGAATTGCAGTTCATTTCATTTAAAAAATGAGTTAATCATTAACCATGACCCATTGCTGGTCTCTTCTGTTCTTGATGCAAGAATGCTTTGTTCCCTCCTTTACAAGTCCTGACTGCATCATCTTATCCCCAGAACCACACATATATATTCTATAGCTTGTATAACCAATAAATATAATAGATCTGGCTTTTTAAGGATCTTCTCATTTCAATTCTGACCACCCCAGTGCACCATTTCACTTTTACCTTGTCTCTGAGTTTTTCTTTGCAGCCTTGTATCACAGCACTAAATAGGAGATCAGGGTCACTTTTCAGGGTTCCCAATATAGAGATAGTAACAAGCTTGCAATTCCACCTACCTAATGCAACTATCTTGCATAAAACCAAAAATGCACTAATTCCTTCCCAAAATTCTCAAAAGTTCCAGCATTGTTAAAAAATCCCAGTAGCATCTCTTTTGAGTCTCAAGGGAAATTCTTAGCTGTGAACCACCATAAAATTCAAAAACCAAGTTATATGTTCTCAATATCCAGTGGCATGAGATAAACATTCCAATTCCAAAAGAGAGAAGTAGAGAGGAGAAGACAAGATGGCCAATCAGTGAGCAACAAAATACAAAGCCTCCTGGGAGAAATAATTCATATGCCAGAATAAAACACCCTAGAGAGACCCAAACAGAGGGAGATGGATCCTCTTGACACAGGAAGAAATTAAAATGTAAAAAACCTCATCAAACATTTCAGGACTACAACTGAAACAGCTAAAAATTAAGGAACACAGCATTTTCACAGTGACTCACCAAGTTTGCACCAGCTTGAATCCGCACAGGCCAGCACAGCTGTCCATACTCATTCTTGCTGCCACTCACAAGAAGCACAGCAGTGCTGAGGTCAGGGGTTGTTGAGCCCAACAGAGAGTGGAACTGGCCAGAGGGACCTTCATTGATCTGTGGTCAGTGCTGGGAATGAGACCCCCCCACCATGGGAAGGGCACAACCAAATGGGAGACATGTTGGAATCAGTCAGGAGGAGCCTGAACTGGGAGCAACAGTGACTTCAGTTGATTGCTCCCTCCCCAGAGCAGATTGGTGGGATTTGATTGGACTGGGCTGCGCCCCTGGCCAGGACCCAATGAGCCATCCCAAATAGATTCCCTGCGCCAAGCAAGTACTAACTTGGTGAAGGCAGCTGAAGTTTGGTTGGCCCAGTGGGGAGGGGCAGGCATATGCAAACACTGCTTACACCTCAGTGACAAGAGCAGACAGGAGAAGGTGGAGTACCCTAGCCAGTGTGCTTCATAGGAAACCTGGCCAACAGGGAAGGGGGCTGGGACCTGAACTGTAACCCATGTGGAGGAAGCCAGGGCCATGACAGGAAAGAGAGGCAGGAGGAGGCCCCATCCCAGAACCTTGAGAGCCCTGATCCAGGAGAAGGAAAAACAAGGGAGACTGAGGGCAGCAGACACATCAGACATGGCTTCAATGGACATTAAGAAATATCTTCAGGACCTTGTAGATGAGCTCAGAACTGAAATATTAAATCAAGTAAAGCAGGATATGAGTAGAATAATAAAAGAAATGCTCTCAGGAAGCATCTCTCAGGATGGTAAAGATGGAAGAAGGGAGGAACACAAAAAAGGAGAGAAACATTTGATAAAGAATATAAAGAAAATATAGAATACATGAAGCAGATTCAAAGAGACTACCAGGAAATTAAAAACTCCATTGAAAGATGGCAAAACTCCTTAAAACAATCTAAGGATAGACTATCAAAACTTGAAGACAAGTTTGCAATGTGTGAATATGAAAGGAAAGATCTCTTAAAATAACAAGGAAACAGGCAGTAGCAATACAAAGGCTAGAAGATGACAAGAGAATTTACAATTTAAGAATAAGAAACATGAACAAAGAAGCAGGAATACATACAGGTGAATTACAAGGGCTATTTACAGAAATAATTAAGGAAAACTTCCCAAGCATGGGATAAGAAAATGACATTCAGTTGTGTGAGGCATACAGAACTCCAGCCACCTACAAACAAAGCAGATCTACACCCAGACATATAATAATCAAGACACCAGAAATTCAATATAAAAACAGAATATTAAAAGCCATCAGAGCAAAGAAACAGTTTACTTATAAAGGTAAGCCCATCAGGATCATGGCTGACTTCTCCACACAGACCGTCAGATCAAGAAGAGGTTGGGACAAAGTGGTCCAAGCCCTGAAAGAAAATAACCTCCAGCCCAGATTGATGTACCCTGCAAAACTGTCACTAGATGTTGATGGAGAATCAAGATGCTTCCATGACAAAGAGGGGCTGGGGGAGTTTATGACCACCAATCCAACCCTACAGGGAATACTGAAGGACATTCTAGAGAAAGAAAAAAATACCAGGATTTTAGGAACAGTGGCAGAAAGGCTACACTACTGAACTTGTTTATTACCTCTAGCAGTCTTTTAATGGAGTTTTTTGGGTCTTTTATATAGAGTATCATGTCATCTGCAAATAGTAATAATTTAACTTTTTCCTTTCCTATCTTTATTCCTTTTATTTCTCTTGTCTGATTGCCCTGGCTAGTGTTTCCAGAACTATATTGAAAAGGAGTGGTGATAGTGGACATCCTTGTCTTGTTCCTGATTTTAAAGTGAAAGCTTTCAGTTTTTGTCCATTTAGTATAATGTTGGCTGTTGGTTTGTCATAGATGGCCTTTATAAGGTTAAGGTAGACACCGTGTATTCTGAGTTTCTGAAGGGTTTTTATCATGAACATGTGTTGGACTTTGTCAAAAGCTTTTTCTGTATCTATTGAGATGAGCATGAGGTTTTTGGTTTTGGCTCTTTTGATGTGGTGTATTACATTTATTGATTTGTGTATGTTAAACCATCCCTGCATTCCTGGAATGAAACCCACTTGGTCATGATCTATAATCTTCTTGATGATTTCCTGCATTCTATTTGCCAGTATTTTGTTGAGAATCTTTGCATCAATGTTCATTAGTGAGATTGGCCTATAGTACTCCTTTTTGGTTGAATCTTTCTCTGGTTTTGGTATCAGAGTAATACTTGCCTCCAGGAATGATTTAGGGAGGATTGCTTTCTTCTCAGTTTCATTGAAGAGTTTAAGGAGTTTTGGCATCAAATCTTCTCTCAATTTCTTGTAGAATTCAGCTGTGAATCCATCAGTAGCTGGGCTTTTCTTTGTTGGTAAGTTTTTAATTACATTTTCAATTTCAATAGCTGATATTGGGTTGTTCAAAATTGCTATATCTTCTTGGTTGAGCTTTGGTAGTTCATACGTTTCTAGAAATCTGTCCATTTGCTCTGTGTTTTCCACTCTATGTGAGTAGAGATTTTCAAAGTAGGTATTCATGATCTTTTGAATTTCCATGGGATCTGTAGTAATTTCTCCCTTTTCAGTTCTTATTGCATGAATTTGGGTTTTTTCTTTCTTTCTCTTCATAAGGTTAGCTAGGCTTGTCAATTTTGTTTATTCTCTCAAAAAATCAGCTTTTTGATTCATTAATTCTTTGTATTTTTTTTAGTTTCAATTGCATTGATTTCTACTCTAATCTTTACAATTTCCTCTCTTCTATGAGCTTTGGGTTTAGCTTGCTCTTCTATTTCTAGAAGCTTGAGATGTAGCATTAGGCTGTTTATTTGTGCTCATTCTGTTTTCTTGATATAACAGTTTATTGCTATATATTTCCCTCTTAAGACCACTTTCATTGCATCCCACAGATTACAGTATGTTGTTTCTGTATTTTCATTGAATTGTAGGTATTGCTTTATTTCTTCTTTAATTTCATCTGTAGCCCACTGGTTGTTCAAAAGGCTGTTATTTAATTTCCATGTATTTATGCAGGTTTTACAATTTATTTTGCCATTAATTTCCAATTTCAGTGCACTATGATCAGATACTATGCATGGTATGGTTTCAATACCTTTGCATTTACTTAAGAATGTTTTATGGGATAATATATGGTCTATTTTGGAGAATGTCCCATGTGTAGCTGAGAAGAATATGTATTATGATGTGGTTGGGTGGAACACTCTGTAAACATCTACTAAGTCCAATTGCTCACAGGTATGATTCAGTTCTGTTATTTCTTTGCTGACTTTTTGTCTAGTTGATCTATCTCTTTGTGACAATAGGCTGTTAAGATCTCCTGTTATAATTGTGTTCTTGTGTATTTGGTTTTTCATGTCCATTAGTATCTGTCTTATGTAGTTGGGTGCTCCCGTATTTGGTGCGTATATATTTATAATTGTTAGTTCTTCCTCTTGAATTGTACCACTAACAAGTATGTAGTGACCTTCTCTATCTCTTTTAATCATTTTAGGTTTGAAGTTCACATTGTCTGTGAATAGAATAGCTACCCCTGCTTTTTTCTGGGTTCCAGTTACATGGAATACTGTCTTCCATCCTTTGACTTTTAATCTATGAGTTTCCTTTTGGGTGAGATGTGTTTCTTGTATATAGCATATTGTGGGATCATGTTTCTTGATCCATTCTGTCAATCTATTTCTTTTTATAGGTGAATTGAGGTCATTTATATTTATGGATATCACTGATATGTGCTGGCTCGACTTTGCCATGTTATGTTCCAGTTGTTACTTTTTGCTTTTCCTCTTATTTAATTGCTTATCCTACCTGGATGTTTATTTCTGTTGTTGTTTTGGGGATTGTGGTCATTTTTATCTCTGTCTAGTATGTCTTTCAGTATTCTTTCCAGGGTTGGTTTGGTGGACATGAATTTCTTCAGTTGTTCTTTGTCATGGAAGTATCTTGTTTCTCCATTAAATTTGAATGAAATTTTGCTGGTTACATCAGCCTGGGTTGAAGGTTGTTTTCTTTCAGGGCTCTTCTTGACTTGAGGGTTTGTGCTGAAAAGTCTGCCATGATTCTAATGGGCTTTCCTTGATAGGTGAGTTGTGTCTTTTCTCTGACAGCTTTTACCATTCTGTTTTTATGCTGTATGTCTGAGATCTTAATTATTATGTGTCTGGGTGTGGATTTATGTTGATTGTGACTGTTTGGTGTTCTATATGCCTCACTTATCTGCATATCAGATTCTTTCCCCATGTTTGGGAAATTTTCTGCTATTATTTCTGTAAATACTTTACATATGTCATTTGCCTGGACTCCTGTATCTTGGCTAATGCCCATTATTCTTATATTGTTCCTCTTAGCATCATCTTGAAACTACTGGATTGTCATTTCATGCTGCTTTGTTATTTTTAAAAGTTCTATCCTTTCCTGATCACTAACTGTGATCCTGTTCTCAAGGTCAGAAATCCCATCCTCAGCTTTCTTTAGGTGGTTTTGCACACTTTCAATAGAATTTTTTGTTTCTTGGATGTCTCTTTGAGTTTTTTTTCATGCATTCTGCTTGTTTTCTATATTGTTCGTTGAAAGTTTCAATCAGTTTCCCATGCTCATGTACTTTTTTCTCTAGTTCTTCTTTAGTTGCATTTACTAAAGTTGTTATTTCTATCTTTACATAGGAGACTACTTATTTGATTTTCTCTATAGCCTGATGCAGTTGGGGTTTTTTATTTCACTCACTATCTTTTCAGAGATTCCTGGTGTGTTACTTTTGGGGTCCTCTATTTCAATGTCCCCTATACTTGCTTCTGGTGAACTATATGTTTGAGACTGCGTTTTGGTTTTTGTCTTGTCATTTTCACTCTGCCTGTTGTTTTCTATGTGTAGGAGGGGATCACACACACTTTTCAGACACACCAAAATCTTACAGTTAGTTGGAGGCGGTTTTACTATTGGCCCTAATTATCCCCTGTACACTTCTATTTTAGGGGTATGCTCACCACATTTATACAGTCAATCTGATGTAGTCCAAAGTTCACCACCTGGAAGCAAAGTTCCAAATTTTCTCACACTAACTGGATCCCACTGAGATTTTCTGATGTTCCAGGTGGGAGGGTGGGCCCATCTTTAGCATTCCAGGGCAGTTTTCAGTCTTGTGAGTGCCTCCTCAATGTTCCTAGTGGCAGGGTGGGCCCACAGGGGAGGTTTTGGGGAGCCTTGCCTTGAGTTGGGGTTGGGCTGAGTTCCAGGTGGCAGGGTGGGCCCTTGGTGGAGCTTCCAGAGAGCCTATGCCTGAGGCCTACTTGAGGTGAGTTCCTGTTGGCAGGGCAGGCTCCTGGTGTAGCTTCTGGGGAGCCTACACCTAAGCTGGGCCTGCACTGAGTTCCTGGTGGCAGGGCAGGCCCTTGATGGAGTTTTCTGGGAGCTAACCTCTGAGGTGGGCTTGGGCTGAGTTCCCAGTGGCAGGGTGGGCTCCTGGTGGAGCTTCTGGGGAGCCTACACCTGAGCCAGGCCTGTGCTGAGTTCCTGGTGGCAGGTTGGGCACTTGGTGGCATTCCCAGGGAGCTTATCCCTGAGGTGGGCTTGGGCTGAGTTCCTGGTGGCAGGGTGGGCCCTCGGTGGAGTTCCCAGGGAGCCTACACCTGAGGCAGGCTTGGGCTGAGTTCCTGGTGGCAGGGCTGCCTTTGTACTCTTGAAACATTTTCATTTTAAGTGCAGTCCAAGGATTTTAAGTTCCTGCATTCAGTAATTTGACCCCATATAGTTCATTAAACCATAACATTAGGCAGCTATCAGTGTAGCTGGTAGTTGTCAGAAGGTGTCAGTGATTTGAGTTTCTTTTATAACTAACATATTACTATAGCATTGTTTTTTACATTTCATGGCTGCACTTTTCTGTTGGATGCCCAAGTCCAAGTTAATGTGAGACCTTATTAATAGCAATCAATCTCTTGCTATCTATAAAGGTCAGTTAAGTCTCCTGAGGAAATGCCTTGGAACCATGCACAGCACCTCTTAGGTGTCAGATCTCTGGATAAGTCATGGCCACTGCTTGACCAAGTTGCTTTCTATGAAAACCTCAGAGACTTTTTCTGCTGGTGATTCTCCTTTGGCACAGCACACACCAATGATCACTTTCCTCAATGGTCTCATAATCTTCTTGATCAGATTAGGGGCTCATTGAGTATCACATGTCACAGCAGAGGTTTTCTTATATCCTAGGTCCTCATTTACCTTAGAGAGCTAGAGTCAAAATATTGGCTATCCTCTTAGTCATATATCTCTCTAATTTTTGGACTCTAAACCTCAGTTGTTGAACATCCAGAAGAAAATACTGATAACAGTACTGTTTAGTAGAAGCAGTAAACTTAACATTATTATCTTATCTAAATAGCAGACATCTTAGAGCATAAAATAGAACCACTACTTTTAACACCATGGAAGTTTTAATGTTTGAATACCTATTGAGTGTTAACAGTTACATATTTTACACAAAAAATTAAAAATCAAAACCATATACAACCTTATATATACATATACAATATAACCATATAGCATTCATAATGACAATGTTGTAACACATCTGAATTTCCCTTTTGACATAAAATATCCCTTTCAGTCAATCATTCCTCTCTAACACATAAAAACATTTACCTAACTTGTTTACTTTTAGTGGAATGCACATCTCATAAGTTTTTGTTTAAGGCAGAGGTCTGAATCTAAAACAAGTTTTCCACCAAAAATGATCCCTGTTTTACACTTTGGAAGGCTTGTTCTTCTGGAGGCATAATACCTGAATACATCATGAAGTCAATAACAATATGTCATAATCATATGAAAATCTTGGTATCAGAGCATCTTTAAAGCAAAAACCTTATTGTATTATTTCTTTCAATTGTGACTAACATGAACATATTGCAATAATGCACTTTTATAACTTTAGTGGTAGTGTCTCTCATAAAGCTAGGGAGATCACTGGAGCCTCTGATCAATGAACATGAAATGGTTAAATGTTACCAGGCAGCCACTTTCTTATTCATTAATTAAAGTCCTATCCAACACCCTCCCCCAACCCTAAGGGATTTTTGTTTAATTATCTTAATGTAATTTTTAATGAAAAACCCAATCATAACATTCACCACTTTATTTTTGAACAATGAAAACCCCTCAAGCCAATAATAAACAATAAGCATCACATTTATATAACCAATTTTAGCAACATTTGGTCTAAATGAACCTAGGGGGAAGCATATTTTTTATAATCTATGACCCAAATTAAACTTTGATTAAATGACCCAAAAATGAAAAAGAAAAGAAAAGAGAAAAAATTGTTGAGCTCAAATCAAAAAGAACAGCTGTTCACAGAATGGACGAATGGAAAAACATGGACAGACAATCTGTACAGATTCAGAAAAACATAGAAACAAGAATACAACTTGTCAGGGTCTGTGAGAACTCTCTAAGTTCTGGGTGCTAATTATACACTTGTATCACACCCCTTTGCTGAACTAGCTCACTTCTTACATCCCTTGTACTCGGGATTGGAACACACCTGCTCACCTCAAGCACCCCATACCCTCAAGGTGTTTTTTATGTGTTCTGTGCCCTTGGGCACTCCCCTATGGGCACTTGTGCTTTCATCTCTATACATGTGAACTGTCACTAGTACAAAGACTCCCAACAACAGCTTAACAGACTGGACAAACAGGCAAACAGATACACAGGCAGACTGA
Source organism: Hydrochoerus hydrochaeris (assembly GCA_004027455.1). NCBI lineage: Eukaryota > Metazoa > Chordata > Mammalia > Rodentia > Hydrochaeridae > Hydrochoerus > Hydrochoerus hydrochaeris. The sequence goes on from PVLA01005604.1 coordinate 105,300, forward strand.
CAAACATCTTACACAATCAAGGTACACTCAAATATATTTTAGCCAAATTGAATTGGACTAACTTTTTACAATTGTAGAATTTTAAACTATAAATAGGCTAGTCAGCTTTGTTGTAGGTAAATCAGCAGAGATCTATTGTAAAAAGAATTTGGAAAGGACAAAATCTTATCTATAATTAGCATATTTTTGTCATAGGACTTAGCAACACACCTATCATCTATTTAGATCTTGGTTTTATTTTTGGTTACCATCTCCTGGGCATCCTGGGTTTGTTCTAGCTTCAATTAAGGTTTGTTCCAGCTTCATCCTTTTCTGTAAGTTTTAGGATGTTCTCCATGCATCACTGTCATAGGACTGAGTATCTGCTTCTTTAGAGGTGAATCAATTCCATTTCTGGGTCTGATTCCATGATACAGTCAGACAGAACACACTGGCTCCCAGATAGGCCATTCAGCATTCTCTGGAAAGACACAAGCATACACTCAACCCCAAATTAGCACTGTACTGGGTCCCTCTCATTGTCCAATATGAAGACCTTTCTGAAGGACGCTTCCTAGCTTATTTCTTTTATCTGACTGAATTATCTCGTCCTGCTGTAGTTTCATCCTCAGTAGGATGTAAAAATTGTTACTAGTACATACTATCCAATGAAGTCTAGGTAAAATTCCCCTTTTTATTTTTTGTAATTAAATTTTGAGCAAGTTTAACAATTTTTAGCCTGTATCCAAGTTAAACAGAACTGTTTGCATAAGGCAGAAGCATTTTGATTAAAGGTGGCATGGGAAACTGAAGTCTGTTGAACATTGTCTGAGGGAGTCACAGTTCATGGCAGTGGAAGACAGCAAAAGTAGCAAGAGCAAAGGAGGGGAAGCCTAAGCCTTTTCTTCCCTACAATGTAGGCAGGCATAAGCCTTTTCTTCCCTACAAGGTAGGCAGGCTACTCACCTAGGATGGGTGCAGCATGAACACCATCTCTCTGCCCCACTCCAGCACAGTACAGGAATGCTTTAAAAAATGAGAACCCTGGCTCTCCCACTGAGTTACTCAGCCAAACTTCAAAACTTCAAGCTGACACAATGTACCAACCATTCCATTCCATCACTGTCAACTTGGCATCAGATACATTGCTTTAAACCAGTTTCTAGTTATAAAGGCATACTTATTTTTAACATTTTACAACTCGAACATTTTAACAATCCTTGAGAACCAATATTAAGCCTGTCAACATTATATTACATTAGAACTCTAACTCTTGGCCCTTGCAACTGGAACAAGCAACATCGTTTCTCCACCTTCCTTGCCTGGGTCAAGATCCAGGCTCAGTAGAGCTCTTTGGTTTCCTCCCCTGCCTAGGGGCATGTGAGAATTAGTGAGAGGAACAGAAAGCAGTGGTTTCTCCTCTTTAAATAACTTTCAATGTCTGTAGATGCCCATAAAGATTTGTGTTGCTTTGAATTTTCAATAGCCTTGCTCTAAGATGTTTTCCCACTTCCTTTCAAGTATGTAAATTTACAATTCCTTCCTCTGGAAACAAACTCAAGAAATTTAGCAAGCCGTGTAGTTTCAGTGTATTGAAAACTAAAAATTGATATAAAACAGCAAAAAGACCTAAATAAATGTAGTTATATTGATCGTGAATTTGAAGCAAGTACCCCTGAAGAAAACAATTTTGGACACCTGAAAACCCTGCCTGGGAACCAGTGCCATGCACCAGTCACTTCAGGAGTAGGAACAGCCAGACCCCAACCCCTCCTGGCATGCCAACAGGCAAACAAAAAGTACTCCCCACTTGCACTCCATAAGAGACCAGCTGACTGTGATACTAGCTATTGAGGTCAAATGAGGACACAGTGTGGCATCTAGGGGAATCCCTTTCTGAGAGTGGTAGCCATTCTTGATTCCCTATTGTCTTGTTTTGAAGTCCCATATCATTTTCATTGCTTTGCTAGTTAGATTTTATTCTCTTTCATTTTGTTTGATTATGTTAAATCCAATGACATGAGCAGCTATTCCAAAGATAGCAATATATATTAAGGTAGCCATTTTGGATTTACTATTGTCTTGTTTTGAGGTCCTTCATTGCATTCATTGTTTTGTTTTTGTTATTTCTATTCCATTCTGTTCTGTTTGATTTTTTCTATGCCCAAAGGTATCTGCAGCTGTTTTGAAGACAACTAAAGGCATTGTGGTAACTATTGTTGAATTCACTATATTTTGAAGCCCTATATCATTTACACTGGTTTGTTTTGATTGGTTTTATTCTGTTTTATTTTCCTTAGTATTATCCTCTTTAAAATAAAACAAAATAATTTTGAAAAACAAGAGTCTGAGAATTTACATTTCTGGATATCAAGATTTACTACAGTCATATATGCTGGAACCAGCCTGGTACCAACTTGTGAAAGCTAAATGTTGAATTTTTAGAGGTTTTATAGGTTGGTGGCTGTCATCTTGGTGGTTTGAAGTTGTGAGAATATTTTGTAAACAAAAATCAGCAAACCAGAAAACAAGATCACATTACCCCCTAATCACTAGGAGCCTGCTGTGCCAGCATGGCCATGCCATCTCAGGGAAGCTGTCTGAGCCATCAAATACCTTTGTCAGGGCTATTGCAGTCCAACAATATCAATGTCTACACTTTGGACAGATAGTAGGAAATTTTGTTGAAGGGACAGATAGTGTTGCCCCTACAGGTATAGCAGGATATTTTAGAAAAATATCACCCCACACACACACAATGAAAACAAGTAGCTTTTTTCCCCTTCCTTTAGGTTATGAATTGATGATCTGAGTGATCATAATTTGTCTCAGACTATTGAGGATTCAAAGTTTAGTAACTGGGTAGATATACTGAAAACCCTCCATGTATTCCCCCACTTGTCTGACTTCTTTTAGCATCAGTTGCAAGGGAGATAGAGAAGATGCTTCTATTCTCTTAAAGGTGAAAGTTTTAACCCTTGATGCAGCAAAATTTCTCTGAGCTGAAAAGATAGAGATAGCTGTTTGTGGCTCAGTTAAGGTTATCAGGGTGGTTGTTATTCCAATATCTTTTTCCCTCTTCAGACTTGATTTTTTTATTTTATTGAAAGAAAGAAAGAAAGAAAGAAAGAAAGAAAGAAAGAAAGAAAGAAAAGAAAAGAAAATTTAAAACAATAGAAAATATGGGAAAATAGTAGAATACAGAATTCAAAAAAATTAACATCATAAAATCGCTAGTTGATACATTACATATTGTCATCTTAACAATAGTTTTTAAAGTTACACAATCAAGCATAAAAAATAGGTAGACACTCAAACATTGACAGTGCAATCGCTTCTGCTCAATAATCTAATAGAAATTTAGTAATATGGTCACCTAACTTACACACTATCCATACCTTTATATCCTTTAGAGCACTTTCATTCCCTTTCACTTTAAAAATATTTATTATAATTTTTGGAGCCCATTATTCTGTCAGTTTCTATTATTTTTATGCTAGAGAGACAATGTGATATTTACTAATGTGAATCATGTTTATTTCACTAATGAGGATATTCTCCTGTTGCCTTATTGACCTATAAAGGCCTCAAGATCATCCTTTTTCATAACCAAATAATTTTCCATTGTATAAAAATACATTTTTTTCATCCACTCTGCAGTTGATGGGCATTTTGGTTGTTTCCAAGATTTAGCCATCACAAGTTGTGCTGCTATGAACATGGGTGCACATATATCACTGTGACATGATCTTTTCAATTTTTCTGGGAAAATACCTAGGAGGGGAATAGCTGGATTGAAAGGAGCTTCCAATCCTAGTTTTTTGAGGAATCTCCATACTGATTTCCACAATGGTTGCACCAGTCTGTACTCCCTCCAACAGTGGAGAACTGCTCCTTTTTCCCCCACAGTCACATCAACACTTGTTATCAGTTGTTTTCTTGATGCCATTCTTTCTGGGGTGAGATGAAATTTCAAAGTTGTTTTAATTAGCATTTCTTGAATGACCAGTGATGGTGAACATTTCTTCATGTATTTATTTACTATTTGTATATCTTCATCTGAGAACTGTATGTTCATCTCAGATGCCCATTTTTGGAGAGGGTTTTTGAATTTAAGGGGGTTGATGATTTTCAGTTCTTTATATGTTCTGGATATAAGTTCTTTGAGGGACTTTTAGCTAAAATTATTTCCCATTCTGTGGGTTTTTGTTTCACTTTGTTGGTGATTTCTTTTGAAGTGCAAAAACCCTTTAGTAATATGAGATCCCAGTTGTTGATTCTTTGAAGTATTTACTGCACGGTTGGTGTTTTGTTTATGGATTCTCTGCCTACCCCTATGTCTCCAAGATTTTTACCTACCTTGTCCTGCAGTAGATTTAGTGTTTCTGTTTTAATATTTATATCCTTGATCCATTTTGACTTTACTTTAGTGTATAGTAAAAGGAGTGGGTCTGTTTTCAGTCATTGGTATGTGGAGAGCCAATTTTTCCAACACCATTTATTAAAGAGGCTTTTTTCCAGTGAACATGTTTATCCCTTTTGTCAAATATCAGGTGACTGAGTGTCTTTGTAGTAGTGTTTGCATCTTCTAATCTGTTCCATTGATCCTCAGGTCTATTTCTTTGGTAGTACCATGATGATTTTATTATTGTGGCTTTGCAGTATAGTTTCAAGTCAGGAATTGAGATTCCTCCTGTCTTATCTTTGTTGCCCAGAATCACCTTTGCTATTCTAGGTTTCTTATGTTTCCAGACGAATTTTAAGAATATTTTTTCTAGATTGGTAAGGTATGTTAATGGTATTTTGATTGGGATTGCATTAAATCTATATAACAGTTGTGGGAATATGGCCATTTTCACAATATTAGTTCTTCCTTGCCAAGAGGAAGGAATATCCTTCCATTTTCTAATATTCTCAATCTCCTTTTTTAGAGTAGTATAATTTTCAGCATATAGGTCTTTTACATTCTTGGCTAAGTTGATTCCTGGGTATTTCATTTTTTTAGATGCTATTGTGAAATATGATATTTCCATAATTTCTCTCTCAGTGAGTTTTTTGTTTGTGTACAAGAATGCTATTGATTTTTACTGTTGACTTTGTATCCAGCTAAGCTGCTGAATTTGTTTAATACCTCTAGTAGTCTTTTAATGGAGTTTTTGGTGTCTTCTATGTAGAGTATAATGTCATCTGCAAATGATGATAATTTAAATTCTTTGCTTCTTATTTTTATACCTTTTATTTCTCCCTTTTGTCTGATTGCTCTGGCTAATATTTCCAGAACTATATTGAATAGGAGTGGTGATAGTGGACATCTTGTTTTGTTCCTGATTTTAGAATGAAAGCTTTCAGTTTTTGCTCATTTAGTATAATGTTGGCTGTTGGTTTGTCATAGATGGCATTTATGAGATTGAGGTACATACCACCTATTCTGAGTTTCTGTAGAGTTTTTATTATGAACAGGTGTTGGACTTTATCAAAAACTTTTTCTGCATCTACTGAGATGATCATGTGATTTTTATTTTTGGCTTTGTTGATGTGGTGTATTACATTTATTGACTTCCATATGTTGAACCATCCCTGATTTTGTAGAATAAATCCTGCTTGGTCATAGTGTGTAATCTTCTTGATGATTTGCTGCATTGTATCTGCCAGTATTTTATTGAGAATCTTTGCATCAATGTTCATTAGTGAGATTGGTCTATAGTTCTCCTTTTTGGTTGGATCTTTCTCTGGTTTTGGTATCAGAGTGATACTGCCCCCAAGAATGAATTAGGGAGGACTGCTCTTTCAATTTCATTAAAAAGTCTAAGTAGTATTGGCATTAAATCTTCTGTAAATTTCTTATAGAATTCAGCCATGAATCCATGAGGACTTTGGCTTTTCTTTGTTGGTAAGTTTTGAATCACATTTTTTATTTTAGTAGGTGATAGTTGGTTATCCAAAATTACTGTATCTTCTTGGATGAGCTTTGGTAGTTCATATGTTTCTAGAAATTTGTCCATTTCCTCTGTATTTTCCACCCTATGTGAGTAGAGATTTTCAAAGTAGGTGTTCATGATCTTTTGAAATTCCATGGGATCTGTACTAATTTCCCTCTTTTCAGTCCTTATTGCATGGATTTGAGTTTTTTCTTTCTTTTTCTTGATAAAGTTGGCTAGGGGTTTATAAATTTTATTTATTCTCTCAAAAAAACCATCTCTTTGATTCATTCATGCTTTGTATTTATTTTAGTTTCAATTGCATTAATTTCTGCTCTAATCTTTACAATTTCCTCTCTTCTGTAGCTTTGGGCTTGCCTTGCTCTTTTTTTCTAGAAGCTTGAGATGTTGCATTAGGTTATTTATTTGTGTTCATTCCATTTTGTTGATGTGACTATTTATTGCTATATATTTCCCTCTCAGAACTGCTTTTATTTCATCCCCTAGGTAATGATATGTTGTATCTGCATTTTTATTTCTTCTCTAATTTCACCTATAACCCACTGGTTATTCAGAAGGTTGTTATTTAATTTACATATATTTATGCAGGTTTTGCAGTTTTTTGCCATTGATTTCCAATTTTATGTATGGGATAATTTCACTCACTCCCTTTGCATTTTGTTAAGAATGCTTTATGGGTTAATATCTAGTCTATTAAGGAGACTGTCCCATGTGCAGCTGAGAATGTATATTCTGATGTGGTTGGGTTGGACACTCTGCAAATATCCACTAAGTCCATTTGCTCACAGGTATGATTTAGTTCTGTTATTTCTTTGCTGACTTTTTGTCTAGTTGATCTATCTCTTTGTGACAGTGGGGTGTTAAGGTCTCCTATTACAATTGTGTTCTTGTGTATTTCATTTTTCATGTCCATTAGTATTTTTCTATATAGTTGGGTGCTCCTGTATTTGGTGCATATATATAATTATAATTGTTCTTCCTCTTGCAGTTTTTCACTTACAAGTATGTAGTGGCCTTCTTTATCTCTTTTAATCCTTTTAAGTTTGAAGTTCACTTTGTCTGCAAACAGAATACCTACCCCTGCTTTTCTCTCAGTTCCTGTTGCATAGAGTACTGTTTTCTTCTTTGACGTTTAAAATATAAGTTTCTTTTTTACTCAGATATGTTTCTTGTATAGAGCATTTTGTGGAATCCTGTTTTTGATCCATTCTGTCAACTTGTTTCTTTTGATAGGTGAATTGAGGCCATTTACATTTATAGATATCACTGATATGTACTGGCTTGACTTTGCCATGTTGTGTTCCTGTTGTTGGTTTCCTGCTTTTCCCCTTGTTTAATTTCTTGTCCAGCTTAGTGGTTTCTTTCTGTTATTGTTCTGAAGATTGTGGTCATTTTTATCTCTATCTAGCATGTCTTACAGTTCTCTTTCTAGGGTTGGTTTGGTGGACATGAATTTCTTCAGTTGTCCTTTGTCATGGAAGTATCTTGTTTCTCCGTTGAATCTGAAAGACAGTTTTGCTGGGTACATCAGTCTGGGTTAAAAGTTGCTTTCTTTTAGGGCTTGAAATACTTCATGCCAAGATTATCTTCATGTGAAGGTTTGTGTTGAGAAGTCTGCTGCAATTCTAGTAGGCTTTCCTTGATAGGTGAGTTGTGTCTTTTCTCTGAGAGCTTTTAGTATTCTGTTTTTATTCTGTATATCTGGGATCTTAATTATTATATATCTGGGTGCAGATTTGTGTTGGTTTTGACTGGGGAAAATTTCTGGTATTATTTCTGTGAATAGTTAGTTATGTCATTTGCATTGACTCCTGTATCTTCACAGATGCCTATTAAGTCTCATATTTTTTCTCTTGGCAACATCTTGAAGCTTCTGGATTGTCATTTCATGCTGCTTTGTTGTTTTTATAAGTTCCACACTTTCATGATTGCTATCTATGATCCTGTCTTCAAGGTCTGAAATTCTATCCTCAGCTTCATTTAAATGGTTTTGCCAGCTTTCAATAGAATTTTTTGTTTCTTAATATCTCTTTGAATTTTTTTCATGGATTTTGCTTGTTTTCTACATTGTTAATTCAGGATTTCAATCAATTTCCCATGCTCCTGTACTTTTTTATCATTTCTTCTCTAGCTATGTTGAGCAACTCATTTACTAAGGTTATTTTTTCTATCTTTACATAAGACATTATTTCTAATTTGAGTTCTTCTATAGCCTCATGGATTTGTTTCTTTAATTCATTTACTATCTTTTCAGAGATTTATGGTGTATGACTTTTAAAGTCCCCTACTTCAAGGTCACCTGTACTTGCTCCTGATGGACTAGATGTTTGAGATTGCCTTTTGCCTTTTCATTTGGTCATTTTCACCTTTTGGCTAAATATTTGGTCTTTCAATCCCAACAATCTCAACTGGCCACAGTGTGACTTTTGTGGTCCTACTGTGTGGTTGATGTTTGTCCAATTGCTGGGTACCACAAGGAAGAGGAGAGCTAGTCACCTGAATTCCTCCTACAGGGCCTGTTGGTCGAGTCCTTTTTTTTTCTGGGCTAACTTGCCTAGAAGTGTTGATGTAGGTCAACTATTACTTCCTGTTGTTGCTATGTCTTCAAGTTGTTGCAGGTCACCAGATCTCCCCATCTATAGTGTTTGTGTCAGCTGAGACCCTACTGTGTCACTGGGGGGGTCTCATAAGCTCTTTTAATGTTCTCCAAATTGGAAGAGGCCTTATTGGCACATTCCTCAACCTGTCTTTGTTCTCTGTATGGAAGAGTGTATTACCCCTCTCTTGCCAGGTTCATCAAGGTATTACAGTTGGAGGTAATTTCACTTCCACTCTTATTTACCCACGGCAGACCTCTATTTTAGGGGCAAACTCACCACCCTGACTGGAGCCTGCTGAAGTCTTCTGTTTGGGTGATGGGTTTCTGAGTCTTCCATCCAGCCAGCATGGTAATCCACTGTAGTCCAAGGTTCTGGGAGAAGGGGTTGGATCCAAAGATCAACTGCAGTACTAGGTCCAGGAGGTTGGTGGGTTCCCCAAGGGACTGGCCTTCAGCAGCTGTCAGGGTCAACCCAGGCATGCCAAGATGAGGGAAAGGCCCATGGTGGTAGTCCAAGGCAACCCAGGCATGCAGGACTGAGGGACATGCCCAGTGGCAGCAGTCTGAGGCAACCCAGGTGTGCCAGGGGCAGCCCATCTGTTCCCAGCTGATGGGCAGGCCCAATGGTGGCAGTCTGAGACAACCCTGGCATGCTGGGGCTAGCCCAGCCAGACTTTACTTTAAAGTAGTGCCTGGAGCCAATTCCATTGTGGTTGTCTCAAGAAGCTTATTATTATTATGACCCTGCCTAATACAAATCCACAGAAGGAATGTAAATGCTGGTATTAAGCATACAACAAATAGTTCCATATACATTTGTGATTCTTTAGGATGTGTTTGCCCCATGTCTAGCAACTGGTAAAAATTTTTAACATTTCTTTCCCTTTGGTTTCTTGTAAGCCAATTTTCCCTTTGAATTCTCTTAAGTCTGTTTGTCTCTTTGGCTTCTCTCACACCTATCTGTCCTTATGTTTTGTTTCTTTTTTCCCTAGCCCTAATGGATTCATTTTCTATCCTCAAGTTTTCCACCTGATGATGGAAGTTATCAGTTCACTCTATTGATAAATACTGACCACTACCTATCCACTTCTCCCTGCTGTTCCATGCACATGAGAAGTGTCCCCCATCCACTGTTTCTTCTTTTATCTTGGTCCATGTTCTAGCACAATTTGTAGTGACCAGCTGCAGCTCTAGATGTTCCCAGGGGAAGGATGGTGTGAGGGTGAGAAAATAAAGAAGAGTCAAAAGTTGGGGTCAGGTAGAGCCCTTACTCTCCTAATGGGAGAGAAGGAACTTCTCAACCACTGTAGTATGTATACAGTGGTATACAAAAGGTGTGTGTATACTTACATATTTATGTACACACTGCCAATAAGAATGTCAGTTTCACTGAGTGGACTATGCTCAGCAAACTTCTTTTAATCAGGGACCCAGGCCCATGCCATGAGGTAAGTTCCAGTCCACCAGTGCTGGACCAAGGAGACTCTAGAACCATTTCTCCCAACAGTTGGGTGCCTGCCCAGCTCCCTAGGACACTGGACTAGGCTCAGGAGTTTTGGCAGGCCTAAGTGGACAACACCCAGTGACCTTATTTCAACCAGGAAGCCAGGCCCATGCTGTGAGGTGAGTTCCAGCCTGTAAGCACTGGCCCCAGGAGAGTATGGGACCATCACTCCCAGAAGTTGAGTGCCCACCCAGCTACCTAGGACACTGTATTAGGCTCTGTGGGTTTCAATGACCTGAGTGGACCATTCCCAGTGACCTTCTTTTTATCCAGGGAGCCAAGACCAACCGAGGTGAGTTCCAGCCTGCTGGTGCTGGCCTAGGGAGAATTTAAGACCATTGAACTAGCAGCTAAGTGCCCAACCAGCTTCCTAAAACACTGGACTTGGCTTGGGAGGCCTTGAGAGTCTGACTGGGCCATGCTCAGTGACCTTCATTCAGTCCCAGGAGCTAAGGGCACAGGAGGTGATTACCAGCATGTCTGGAGGAAGGTTTAAAACATTGCTTGAAACCCAGAATTATCAGAAATGACAAAATGAAAGGCCAAAATGCAATCTCACACCTCCAGCCCATCCCAAGAAAGCCTAGGAGCCATGTACACAGAAGAAAATATAAGCCAAGAACCTGAAACGCCTGAAATGACATCAACTGAAATAAAGAAGAAACTCTGGCAAGCTATAAAGGAACTCAAATCAGAAATAATCTCCCAGGTAAAAGAAGAAATGATAAAAGTAGTGAAAGAAATACTGAACGCATCTAAAGAAGACACAGTTAAAAATTAGAGGAACAAAACAAAAAGATAGAATCTCTGAATGAACAGTTTAAGAAACAAGCCAGAATACATGAAGCAGATTCAAAGAGATATGCAGGAAATCAAAAATTCTATTGAAAGTTTCCAAAACTGCCTCAACAAAACTGAAGATAGAATTTCAGACCTTGAAGATAAGATTGTAGCTAGTGAACAGGAAAGATCTTTTAAAAATAACAAGGAATCAGGAAATAACAATTCAACAGCTGCAAGATGATGCAAAGAAAAACAGCCTAAGATTGATAGAGATAAACGAAAAAGAAGAGGACAACACAAATGATATCAAGAGGCTATTTACAGAAGTAATAGCTGAAATCTTCCCAAACATGAAAAGGGAAACTGACATACAGATCAGTGAAGCATGTAGAATGCCAAGTAGTCATAACCAAAATAAAACTACACCCAGACATATAATAATCACCATTCCAGAAATCTAACATAAGAACAGAATATTAAAAGCTGTTAGAGAGACAGGACAGATCATCTGTGAAGGAAAACCTGTCAGAATGACAGCAGAATTCTCAACACAAACAATGAAGTCAAGAAGAGCATGGAGTGAAATATTTCAGATCCTAAAGGAAAATGACTTCCAACCCAGACTGATGTATCCTGCAAAACTGTCTTTCAAAATGCATGGAGAAATAAGATACTTCCATGACAAAGAACAGCTGAAGAACTTCATGAGCACAAATCCAACCCTGAAAACAATACTTAAAGATGTTCTAGACAGACATAGGAAAAAAAAACCACTAGGCAAGACAGGCAATTAAACAGAATGGAAAGGTAAAAATGCAACAGCAAAAAGATAATATGTCAACATATAAACCAATATATAACAGTTATATCCATTAATGTAAATGGCTTCAACTCACCAATTAAAGAAACAGATTGGCAGAATGGATCAAGAAACAACATCCAACCATATGCTGTCTACAAGAAATCCATCTAACCCAAAAGGAAACTCATAGACTGAAAGTCAAAGGATGGAAAACAATACTTCAAGCAACAGGGACTCAAAAAAGAGCAGGGGCAGCTATTCTGTTTGCACACAATGTGAAATTCAAACCAAGAATTATCTAAAGAGATAAAGAAGGTCACTACATATTAGTTAGGGGAAAACTTCAAGAAGAAGACATAACAATCTTAAATATATATGCACCCAGCTACACAAAGCAAGTATTAACAGAAATGAAAAACTAACTAAGCAATAACACAATTATAGCAGATGATAACATGCCATTGAACAAAGAGACAGATAAACTAAACAGAAAAGGAGCAAAGAAATAACATAGTTGAATCACACCTGTGAACAAATGGACTTGATACATCAATACAGTGTTCCATCCTACAACATCAAAATATACATTTTTCTCATCAGTACATGGGACATTCTCTAAAATAGACCATATATTAGCCCACAGAACATATTTAAGTAAATGCAAAATAATTGAAATAATCCCATTCATATTATCAGATCATAGCACCATAAAACTAGAAATTAATGATAAAGAAACTGAAAACCCCCCCAAAACACATGGAAATTGCATAATGCATTCTTGAGCAATCAGTGGGTCACAGAGGAAATTAAAGAAGAAATTAAACAATATCTGCAAGCAAACAAAAAATAAAAATACAACTTACCAGAATCTGTGGGATGCAATGAAAGCAGTCCTCAGAGGAAAATTTATTGCACTGAGTTCCCACATCAGGAAAACAGAAGGAACACAAATAAACAACCTGATACTACACCTCAAACATCCAGAAAAAGAAAGGCAAGCCAAGTCCAAAGCCTATAGAAGGGAGGAAATTATAAAGAAGAGAGCAGAAATCAATGCAATAGAGACTAAGAAAACAATACAAAGAACCAATGAATCAAAGACTGGGTTCTTTGAAAGAATAAATAAAATTGATAAGTTCCTAGCCAACCTTACTGAAAAAAAGGAAAGAAAAGACTCAAATTCATTCAATAAGGAATGAAAAGGTGGCATCACTACAGACTCTGTGGAAATACAAAAGATCATCAGCATCTATTTTGAAAACCTCTACTCTCACAGGTTTGATAACACAAAAGAAATGGACAGGTTCCTAGAAACATATGAACTACCAAATCTGGGTCAAGAACATGTAAAACTTCTGAATAATCCAATTTCTATTAATGAAATTGAAAATATAATTAAGTCCTTACCAACAAAAAGAGCCCAGGCCAGAAGGATGCACTGTGGAATTCTACAACAAATCCAAAGAAGACTTAATGCTGACATGCCTCAAACTCTTCAATCAAATTGAAAGGGAAGCAATTCATCCTAACTCATTCTTGAAAGCAAATGTTACTCTAGTATCAAAACCTGAGAAAGACCCAACTAAAAAAGAGAACTACAGGCCAATCTCCCTAATGAACATAGATGCAAAAATTCTCAGTAAAATATTGGCAAACAGGATGCAGCAAATCATCAAAAAGATTATATACCATGACCGAGTGGGATTCATACCAGACCTGCTGGTGTGGCTCAACATACATAAATCAATACATGTAATCCACCATATCAATAGAGCCAAAAGTAAGAATCACATGGTCATTTCTATAGATGCAGAAGAAGCTTTTGATAAGGTCCAACACCCATTCATGATAAGAACCTTACAGAGAGTTGGAATAGATGATCTCTACCTCAATATGATAAAGGCCATCTATGACAAACCAACAGCCAGCATCATATTAAATGACCAAAAACTGAAAGCCTTTACCCTAAAATCAGGCACAAGACAAGGATGTCCCTTATCACTGCTCCTATTCAACATAGTTCTGGAAATACTAGCCAGAGCACTTAGGCAAGAGAGAGAAATAAAAGGAGTAAAGAAAGGAAAAGAGGAAGTTAAACTATCATTATTTGCAAACGACATGATACTCTACATAGAAGACCCCCAAAACTCCATTGAAAATCTCCTAGATATAATAAATAAATAAAGCAATTAGATGGATAAAAAGTCAACACTCAAAAATCAATAGCATTCCTATACACTAACAACAAAATCACTGAGAGAGAAATAAGAGAAGCTACACCCTTCACACTAGCATCCAAAAAAATGAAATACTAAGCAATTAATCTAACAAAAGAAGTAAAAGAGCTATACAGGGAAAATTATAATACCCTGAAAAAAGAAATCAAAGAGGACGTCAGAAAATGGAAAGACATCCTTTGTTCATGGATAGGAAGAATAAATATTGTGAAAATGGCCTCTCTCCCAATATTGTTATACAGATTCCATGCAATCCCAATGAAAATACCACTAACATACCTCATAGATCTAGAGAAATCACCCCTAAAATTCATCTGGAACCAGAAGAGACCCAGAATAGCAAAGGCAACTCTAAGCAGCAAAGGCAAGGCAGGAGGCATCACAATCACTGACTTGAAGCTACTGTAATAAAATCAACATGATACTGGAATAAAAATAGATCTGAAGATCAATGGAATAGATTAGAAGATACAAGCACAACTATGAACATACTCAATCATCTTATCTTTGATAAATTGGCCAGACATTTTCACTGGAAGAATGATAGTCTCTTTAATAAATGGTGCTCTAAAACAAGACCCATGCCTATCACCATGTAGTAAACTAATCAAAATGAAGCAAAGATCTAAATATTAAAATAGAAACACTAAATCTGTTTGAAGACAAAGTAGGTGAAAATTTTGAAGACATAGAGGTAGGTAGAGAATTCAGGAACAAAAATCAAACTGCACAGGAAATACTTCCCAGAATCAATAACTGGGATCACATCTTATTAAACAGTTTCTGCATGTCAAAAGAAATCTCCAGCATAGTGAAAACAAAACCCACAAATGGGGGAAAAATCTCAGTGAACTGTCCCTCAGACAAAGGACTTCTGTCTGGAACTTATAAATAATTTTAAAAACTCAGACCCTCAAAGTTCAAAAACCCAGTCCAAAAATAGGCATCTGAGATGAATACACAGTTCTCAGATGAAGAAATACAAATGGCACATAAATACGTGAAAAAATGTTCAGCATCATTGGTTATTAGAGAAATGCAAATTAAAACCACACTGAGATTTCATCTCACTCCAGAAAGAATAGCCAGGATCAAGAAATCTACCAACAAAAAGTGCTGGAGAGGCTGTAGGGAAAAAGGAACACTTCTGCACTGTTGGTGGGAGTATCGACTGGTGCAACCACTGTGAAGGTCAGTCTGGAGATTCCTCAAAAAGCTTGGCTTGGAAGTCCCATTTGACCCATATCTAGGCATATTCCCAGAAGAACTGAAAACATCATATCACAGTGATATATGTGCATGCATGTTTATAGTGGCACAATTTGTAATAGCCAGATCTTAGAAACAACCTAAGTGCCCATCAACTGAGGAATCAAAAAAAAATTGTGGTATTTTTATACAATGGAGTACTACTCAGCTATAAAAAATGATCACATTGAGATAGTTATAAATAAATGATGCAACTTGAGACCTTACACATAAGTGAAATAAATAAAACTCACACATACAAATACCATGCAATCTCCCTAGTATAAGAAATGGTAAGAGTACATAAGATTTTATGGTAATCATGGTTCACCATTACATTGCTTTAAAGTCTTATAATGTTTTCATTCATTATTTGGAATGGTTTTATTCTATTTTGTTTGATTTCACTATGTGTGATGGTATGAACAGCTATTTTGAGGAAAACAAGACATTATGGCATCCATTGCTGATTTAATATCACCTTGCTTTGAAGACCTACTATGCTTTTGCTCTTCTATCACCATTGGCTCTATCATATTGTGTCACTGGATTTTAATATGTATGATAGTATAAACAAATTTTATATGGAAAATGAGATATTATAGTAGCCAGTGTTCATTTTCTGTTATTTGGTTCAGAATGCCCTGTAATACTTTCATTCTCTTGAATGGTTTTATACTATTTCATTATGTTTGATATTATTGTGTGTGAAGCTATGCTCAACTATTTCAAAGAAAGAGACATTATGGTAGCCACTGTTAATATCCAATTGTCTTGTCATGAAGTGCTGTGTTGCTTACATTGTTCTGTTCTCATCTTCTTTGCTCTGTCCTCTTTTGTTTTATTCTCTGTATAATAAAAATAATAATGTCAATTTCAACCCCTCTGGCCAGCAATTTGTTTGCCTGGCTGGCCTGTACCCCTTGCCTTCTTGGTGCTGGAACAGCTTGTTTATGTGGCTTGTTTTGGGCTCTCTGTGTTTTTAGGGCTGGTCTTGCTTTTGCCCCAAACATGTGACCCATCTCCAGCTTAAACTGCTCCCTACAAAAAAGGCCAAAGTAAATCCTCAATTATTTTCAAAAGCTATAAATATTTCCTTATTTCTTATGTATGTCTCTCCCCTAAGCATTCCAAATGCCTCAGTAGAGTACTATTTTCTTTAAAAGGCCAATTTCAAAGAACCTACAGCTTTTCAAGTCTGAGTCAAGAGTTTCTCAATTTTGTGCTTACATTTTTTCTCTCCTATTTTCATGTTTGTTTTCTTTGAACTGTTTTTTAGTTTTCTTTTTTACTCTTTTCCATTTTCTTTCTTCTATCTTTCTTTTCTTTTTTTGGAAACTATTTAATTTGATATAACCATATTTATGTTTATCAGCAAAATAAAAATTCCCCAAAAAGTGATTTTCCCTACTTTTTCTGCTTTACATTTCATCACCAGAGAGAGGAAACACAAAGTCACTTCTTTGCACAGCCTCTGGATATAAACCAATAAGGTTCATTTGAGAAGGATACAATTTTAACCAAATGCCACCAGGCTATCCAATCACATGGCATTTTTTGGACCTAATTGGTGCAATACTTTTTCTTTAAGCTCTCTAGGGTTTATCCCATGGAGAGTGATTAAGGCTTGGCAGGTAGAATGTAGAACAGAAGAGGCTTTAAAGGTGCCTTGAGATCCTTCCTCTGTGGGCTTATCCTCTAAGATTCCCAGGACAAATATTCTTCCCACAGGACACTTTTCCTAGAGGAAGCAAGAAAGAAACTGGGTGGTTAATTGAAGGTTGATAGGTATCTTTAGCTGGACATTATAAGTTCCACTTCCTATACCCTAGAGTTCTCCTCTTCAGAGGTTGCACTCTGAGATTAATAGATCAGAAGCTGGTAAATAGCAGTAAGAATTTGATCTGTGGCTCTTCTTGATATGTGAGAAGTGGTAAGGTTATTGATAGTTTATTTTTAGGTTCTGTGAAAAGAGCCTCAGGACACACTCACTCACTACACAACTGATTACAAATGCAGGCAAGATTAGTAATGGAGATGAAATGTCTATTTTCCTCTCATCAATAGATTGGCTTACATATGGATATACAAGAGGAAAATTTAGAAGACAGGCTTTGGCATGGATGCAATAAGAGAAAGAAAGAAACAGAATGAGAGAGAGAAAGAATGATTGCATTTTTTTAAAGACTAACATCCCTCCAGACTCATTTAGTGTTTAGTGTTGGCTGCATAGGAAATGTTTAGATAATGCATGTTCTCTGAAACAATAAGAAGGTACTGAAGTTGAAAAGATGGAGCAAAGAAAGATCATCAAGGAGGGAAAGATATAGGAGGCTGGGATCAGAATAAACAAAGTCACTTATTCACATCTTGATGAATATATATTTACCTTCCTGCGTGGGCTCTGAGGTACTGTAGACTACTCATGGGTTGGCCCATGGCTCCTTGGTAAATCATCCAGTTCATCTCTAAATGCAGTCTGGGATGGGTGAATTGCATCTCACTGCTGGATCTTAGAATAAAAACTACTTTTATAAAGATAAGCTTTTCCCATGTGTTTTCTGTTGGGTTTCCCTCCCTGGTAAATAGTATCTACAAGTTTATCTTCTGTCTGAATGATAATGCTACCAGTAGAAGGATCATTTTTCCTCTACATTCATATGTATCCTATGGTGCTTCTCCTGGTTTACCACTTTTATTTTTTCTAGTAATGCATGTACTGAATTCCACATCTTTGTCCAAAGCATCAACATTCAGAATCCAGCAAAGAAACTGTTACAAATCATTCAGTCTTATGTGTATAAGAATGTAAATTCCTCTGGTTCTTCTCTGAATAGATTTGTATTTTGTCTTTATAGAGCATGATGCAAACATTAGTACTTAAAGTTTTGCATATCAAAACATTTCATTGTTACAACAATGGACTTATGGAGTATAATTATATGTTGGTCAAACATTCTCATCATTTGGAGATTGCAAAGGTTAAGAAATTTATTTTGTAACAAAAATGCCATATCCAATATTGATGCCAAATCAAGATTATTTTATTCCAAAGTTGGTGGGTTGCTTGTCTCATGTTGTCTTCAGTGGGTGGAAGAGGAGGAGTGGGGAGGAGGAAATGTTCACTCTTTGGATATTGGAAAAGGACATGAGCCTAACACTTCTAATGTTGTGTACCAACCAGACTCCCTATGTATATTAGAGTGACAATGGCTTTTAGTAATTAGAATGGGATCTGCATAGTTACATTTGAAAAACCAGAAATTTTGATATCTGCCATTGATTTGTTATTCTGCTGAGGATTTTCTCTTGGCAAGAAGGCCATTGGATGAGCAAAGCCTTTGCTAATTCCATTTGTTTATTTTGTTAAGAATAATGTCAAGAGTTTTTAGGACAGGGAGTAATACACCCCCCTTCAAATGTTTGTACCCAGATAGTAATTTCATTTCCTCCTTGTTAAGTAGGAAATCACCCTATTGAGTTATTGCATTGTTTTTTGCATGCAAGGCAATTTTGGGAATGTTACTGCATACTGCCATTCATGTAATTTTGGATAATTATGAAGTCATTCCATCATCAGTTTTCTTTTATTGCTTTAGAAAATTACCATTAATTTTACAGCTTAAAAATATCCCACAAATATCTAAATGTATAATTCTGGAATTCAGAAACCTAAAATGGGCCTCAATGTGCTAAAATAAAAAAGGTGGCATCTTGGAAGTTTTTTAGGGCAGAATGCACTCCCCTGCCTTTCCCAGCTTCTAGCAGCCATTGTTATGCCTTGGCTCATGGCCCTTTTTTTTTCCTTTAACAGTACATTTTTAAAAATTTTTATTTAAAGAAAATAAACAGAAAAGGGTAAAAATAATACATAATTTCAAAAAAATAAACAGTAACAAATCACTAGTTGATGAATTACATATTATCCTCAGAAATAGTTGTTCAAGTTATAAAGTAAAGCATACAAAGTGGACATTTAAACAGCAAGACTGCAAACAGTTTTGTTCAATTATTCAACAAAAACTTAGTAATATGGTTATTGATCCTAACCATTTAAACACACATGCAGTTATATCCTTTAGAGCACTTTCTTTTCCTCTCTTTTTTACAATAGCAATTATACATTTTGTGCTTTATTACTCCTACATTTCTTATTACTTTTTACACTTGAGATACAATGTGATATTTATAAATATGATTCTTATTTATTCCACTTATAAGGATAGCCTCAAGTTGTCTCCATTTACCTATGAAGGCCTCAAGATCATAACCTTTTATAGCTGAGTAATATTTCATTGTATAAAAATACCACATCTTTTTCATCCACTCTGCAGTTCATGGGCATCTTGGTTGTTTCCAAAATTTAGGTATCACAAATTGTGCTGCTATGAACATGGGGGCACATATATCTCTGTGACATGACCTCTTCAATTTTCCTGGGAAGATACCCAGGACAAGAATAGCTGCATTGAATGGAACCATAGTCATAGTCATCTGAGGAATCTCCATACTGACCTCCACAGTGGTTGCACTAGTCTACATTCCCACCAACAGTGGAGCAGTGTTCCTTCTTCCCCACAGCCTCACCAACATTTGTTATCAGTTAATTTCTTAATGGCAGCTATTCTTTCTGGAGTGAGATGAAATCTCAATTCTGTTTTAATTTGCATTTCTCAAATGACCAATGATGGTGAACATTTCTTCATGTATTTATTTGCTATTTGTATATCTTCATCTGAGAACTGAGTGTCCATCTCAGATGCCAATTTTTGGAGAGGTTTTTTAAATTTTAGGGGCTTGATGATTTTCAGTTCTTTATATGTTCTTGATATAAGTTCTTTGTCTGAGGGGTTGATGGCTAAAATTCTTTCCCATTCTATGGGTTTTCTTTTCACTCTGTTGGTGATTTCTTTTGAAGAGCAGAAACTTTTCAATAATATGAGATCCCAGTTGATTCTTTGAAGTGTTTCCTGTGCAGTTTGTGTTTTGTTCATTAATTCTTTGCCTACTCCTATGTCTCCAAGACTTCTACCTACCTTGTCTTCCAGTAGATTTAGTGTTTCTCTTTTAATATTTAGATCTTTGATCCATTTAGACTTTAGTTTTGTGCATTTAGACTTTAGTTTTGTGATATGTATGGATCTAGTTTCAGTCTTCATCATGTAGATAGCCAATATTTCCAACACCATTTATTAAAGAGACGATAGTCTCTTCTTCCAGTGGACATATTTAGCCCCTTTGTCAAATATCAGGTGGCTGAGTGTCTTTGTAGTTGTGCTTGCATCTTTTGATCTGTTCCATTGATCCTCAGGCCTATTTCTTTGTGGCCCTTTCTCTATTTCCTAAGCCAGCAATACAGTATCTTCAAATCTCTGACCATAGCTTTTCAGTGTTCACCTCCACATTTAAGAATTTGTGATTTCTTAGAGTCAACCAAAATAATCCAGGATAATCTCCTTATTTAAAAGTCAACTGGATTAGCAAGCTTAGTTCTATCTGAAGCCTGAATTTCCTATTCTTGTGTACAGTAAGATAACCACAGGTTCTTGAGACTAACATGTGGATATCATTGAGGATCATTATTCTTACAATGACTAACAGGTGTTGTTTTTTAAAATAACAAGAGCACTCAAAAAGAAGATGAAAACTTGGGGTGCAGCTAAAATCCCATGTCTTTTGGCATCTTTTAATGATAGCATTCATAATATGCATGGAAGGAATTTTATTACATAGCCACAGATGAAAGGAGAGCTAGATTAGTAAAGAATTGGAAAAATATACACTCTGAAACAATACATTTAATTTAAGATAATGTTGAATTCTCACTTAACTTGTTCTATGTTGACAGTAGACAAAAAAATATAACTAAATTTGCATAAAGCATTTTCTAGGAACAGTTGTGCTTTTTTTACTCAACATGAAGAGATCACAGGAAACCAATTGCTGCTTTTAAAAAAGGGTCTAAAATGATATCAAATGGAAATGTGTCCTTTAGTGAAGTTGAAACAGAGAAACCAAAAAGGCAAGAATGTGGTGGTAGAAGAAACAAATTAGAAATGTGACTCTTTAAGCCATATTAGGGTTGTTACATTCACCTTAAAAATAGTGAGAATCCTTTTAAAAAGTTTAAACAGGATAAATCATAAATCATAAAAAAATATTTCTTTGACTGCAATAAAGATACAATCCGGAATTTTTAGGGCCTCTCTGTTTAATTGAAATAAAAATATGCATACTGGTGAATGTTTTGGAAGGAAAACAATGTTATTCTGTGTATCCTTTTATTTGAAAAAGTTATCTCTCTTTTGAAACCTAACAATGGATGATGATGTCAAATTCTCTAATGGAACTTTTAGGGGCGATAACTTAACTGAAACTAGCCCTCAATGTCAAAGGAATTTTACTTTGTGTAATAATTCTATTTTATTGACAAACCTCAAAATAATGTTTTTCATTATTAATATCCCTCAATAGTTTTCTAGTTTGCTTACATACCAGCATATAAGGAAAAATATAAAAAATATTAAATTTCCCACTTTCTTGAAATAGAAAATTGACTTTTTAAAATAAGATTGCTAAAAATTATTTCCACCCCTAATATTGTCAACCATTCTCATCCCCATCAGTGAGAAGAGAAGCATGAAGCCTGAGAACCAGAGCAGCATGTCCGAGTTCCTCCTCCTGGGGCTCCCCATCCAGCCAGAGCAGCAGGCTGTGTTCTTCACCCTGTTCCTGTTCCTGTACCTGACCACAGTGCTGGGAAACCTGCTCATCCTCCTGCTCATCAGGCTGGACTCCCACCTCCACACCACCATGTACTTCTTCCTCAGCCACTTGGCCTACACGGATGTCTCTTTCTCATCTGTCACTGTCCCAAAGATATTGATGGACATGCAGACTAATCTTAAGTCCATCCCTTTTGCAGGGTGCATTTCCCAGATGCATTTTTTCATATTTTTTTACTGACTTGGATAGCTTCCTTATTACATCAATGGCATATGATCAATATGTTGCCATATGCCAACCTCTTCACTATACCACCATCATGAGGGAAGAGCTCTGTACTTTATTAGTGGCTATATCCTGGATCCTTTCCTGTGCCAGCTCCCTCTCTACACCCTTTTCCAGACCCAGCTGTCATTCTGTGCTGCTAACACCATTCCCCACTTCTTCTGTGACCTTACTGCCCTGCTCAAGCTTTCCTGCTCAGACATCTTTCTTAATGAGTTGGTCATGTTTGCAGTAGGAGTGGTGGTAATTACTCTGCCATTTATGTGCATTCTGGTATCTTATGGCTACATTGGGGCCACTCTCCTTAGAGTGCCTTCAACCAAAAAGGTCTGCAAAGCATTTTCCACATGTGGCTCCCATCTCTCTGTGGTGTCTCTGTACTATGGGGCAATATTTGGACAGTACCTTTCCCCAACATTGAACAGTTCCACCAAGGATATGATTGTAGCTATCATGTACACAGTGGTTATGCCCATGCTGAACCCCTTTATCTACAGTCTCAGAAACAGGGACATGAAAGAAGCCCTTGCAAAATGCTTCAGTAGAGCAAAGTTTTTCTTTCAGTAACAATAGCAAAGTAACTGTATTCTTATTTAAATCAGAGCTTCATTTATTTGATTTTTCTATTCAAATGTGTTTCAAAACCTTTCTGTCTCCCTAATTAATACCATATTAGATTTTTTGGTAAATATATGTTGAACAGACTTTCACTATCTTATTAGTGATTCTCTCATTTATATAGATTTTTATTTTTAATTCACACAAAATGTGTTGTGTTTATGGGATACAGTGTGATATTTTATACATATACAATGTACTGATCCAATTAGGGTTGTTAGTATTTCTATCCCTTTATCACTTCTTTGGAACATTCAAGATCATCTCTTCTAGTTTTCCATAAAACACATCATTATGGTGAACTATAATCATACTACTGCTACAGAACACTGTACTTAATTCTTCACTTTTAACTCTGTTTTTGGTACCTATTGTTCAACTTTTCTCTAGATGGTCTCCACCTTTCCCTTCCTGGCCTCTAGTAATTATTACTCTACTTTAAAACTGACTTTTCTTTTAAACAAATTCCTTTTGACCAGAATATACTAAATTAGTTTTATTATTTTTTAAAACATACAGTTTATGGATAGTATGTAAAGATAAATACTTTAAAACTCAATCCTGGAAATTGTGGAAAGTACATTTGTAACACTTTACAGGAATTCTAATAATAAAGTAAAATATGATACAATTTAAATTATTTTAGTAATAGAAAAAATCAGTGATTTGTGCTGATAATTTCAGATTAATTCTGGTTTCAATACCTTCATTTTTTCAATATAGTATTCCAATAATAAAAAATCTAATATTCTTTCCTGAACTACCAGAGTTTCTTTTCTCTTCTATATAGAATATATGCATATCAAATACTATATATTGTATTTTAGAGTATCACATAAAAAACATGGAAAATATGTATTTCATGTTCATCAGTGGCTTAGTGTTCCCACTAGGCTTTTTTTTCTTTTTTCTTTTTTGATGCCAGGGATCAAATTCAAGGTCTCTCATTTGATAGGCAGGTGCTTCACCATGAAGTTACACTCCTGGTCTTCCAATAGGATTTGAGGAACTTCATTGTGACTTGTAACTTTACTAATATCAATCAATACTTTGCTTTTCCTTGAAGTATTAGAATATGTTCACAGGTACTAAAATAACTGTAAAACCAGATTCAAATTTTTGAACTTGCAATTATGCATGATATAATAAAATATGTGCTAATTATAGAATACTCAATAATTTCAGAAAAGCTGTATTTTCACAAAGATGCTATTAAATTCTTTCCAAGATGTTGGTCCATTTTACACTATTCATTTCTAAAGACCTCATTGAGGTTACCTTGTTTATTGACTCAGTCTATGAACTAGCATTTGTATTCAATTCAATCAATATTACCACCATCATTAGTTATATAACATTTTATCTATCTTTGTATCTCTTTAATTTTTTGCATCTAGCTAGGCATGGTGGCTCACACCTGTAATCCCAGCACTCAGGAGGCTGAGGCAAGAGGATCATTGTGAGCTCAAGACCAGCCTGGGCTACAAAGTGAGCTCAAGTCCAGCCTGAACTGCATAGTGAGACACTGTCTCAAAAAGACAAAAAAGAAAAAAAATTTTTTGCATCTTCCTTATGAAAAATACAATATTTTACTTACTTTTATACATAAATATAAAACTAATTAGTATCTTATCAACAGTTTGAATGACCATGAAAGTTGTAGATGCCTTAGAGTTCATTTGAGGTGTGAGGATGAATTTTTTTTTGGTTGTATTGCGGGGGATTGAACCCCAAGCCTTGCACATGCTAAGCACATGCCGCACCACTGAGCTATATTCACAAGTCCAAGATGTGATGATGGGAATCAAAACATTTTGAAAGACAAGTTTGATATTTAATATATATGTAGAATACAATAACATTTCAAGGTTACTCATCTAATTTTATAATACAACTTTTAACCCCAGCTATGAATGACTGAAGACAATTTGGTAGAGTTGTCTTCTCTTTCAACAGATTTCAACTCAGATTTCTCTCATTCATTTATTTTTATAGTTGAATTTTTCTTTTTTGAATAAATAAGCCATGGGGATAGAGAAGCCAATATAAAACAACCCATTAAAATCAATGCTTTTGTGCTTTTAGAGACATTGGTGTGATGGATTAACTCATGGTCAACTTGGAACACCCAGCTGGGCAGAGTCAGTGTGGCCCTGGGTGTAAAAGGCCCACCTGAGGATTGGTGCCAACAGCATAAAAGGAGAACTGGAGGGGAAGGTGGTGTGCTGTGGATTCTTCTAGAGAAGCTTGTCATATGGGCTTTCCTGATATGAACTCAGCTGTTCTCATCACTGAAGGAAAGCAGGTCCTCATTGTCTCTGAGGATGACTGCAATTATCTTTATGTGAGTTCAGGTACTTACCATGAGCATTGCCTCCTGGCTGCAGTGCAGATCCCTCAGTCTGTGACACAGATCCTTCACCTCACTGGCACAGACTTCTGGCTCCTACCACTGGTCTTTGGACCTTCCCAGTGCAGATCCTTGACACAGACTTGTATGAGATATTGCCATGGGTTCTAGGCCTCCAGTTTGAGTGATGGAGACCATTGCCTTGGTCCCTAGGTCTTCAGCTGGACTCATAGAGGACACTGCCTTGGGGTCCAGGCTATCAGTTGAATTCTTTTGGTCTCTAGTGAGTTAACAGACCTCTTATACTCCTGCATTTGACTATAAATTATGTGTCCTGTTTTAAATCTATTTCCTTTAAAATCTTGATTACAACAATTGAAGCACAGCCTTAATGAGATAATTCAGATATATAATTTTAAGATCTCAAATGAAAGTTTCATGTAGCCACAAATTTAGCTCAGGGGCATATGTGCCTGCCTGGCAAGCATTAGGTCATGTGTTCGATCCCTGGTTCAGGGAAAAAAGTTTCATGGGCAATATGTATTAATCAAGGAAGTGTTGACCAAAACAAATATTTTAACTGTATTTTAAATGTGGTGAGGTGCATAGACAAAAATGTTAGTATCATCAAAATTGTTATGGAAAGCAAAGCTATTAATTACTGCAAAATAAATCCCATTTATCTAAATGTATATTTCCAATAATAAAAACATTTTTAAATAATGAATTATTTTGACTTTCATTGCTATTTTCATTTCAATACTATCTGGATTCCCACATGAAGAGGAATTAATTTTATAAGTAACACCTAATCCTAAGTAATAAACCAAAAAATCCATTTTTTACATCTCAAACTATGACCCTACCAGGGAAAAACTGAATCTGGCAGGGTACACCGTCATCCGTTTTCTTTTGGGCTCTCATTCTTATAGTAAGCATCATGACACTGCTCCTAAGGCCAGTTTTTCCTCAAAGCCTGCCCTTAGAAGTGCTCTTCTGAGAATTTCATGGTAGCAGATCTCATGAATGAGCATTTCTGGAAGTGGATCGAGGATCTGCTTCCAAACAAGCCCCCCAGAGGATTCTGCTGAATAGTGAACCCTGACCTAGGGCATCCATTCTGGAGGGATTAAGGGGAAAGCTGAGAAATTAATACATGTTTAATGTATGCCTTTAACCAGGAACCTTGTGCCTGTCCCATTTGGTCCTCTCCCTAGTGAATAGAATGGAGTTTTCACATCTCTATTTCTGAAGCTGGTGATTTGAGAAGGATAAGCTTCTCAAAGGATCAAAGGATAAACTCATGAGTTTCCATCTTGATGTCAGTAAGTAGTTTAAAACTTCAGAAGTTGTAAGATAAATCTAGTCATGGAGCCTGGAGAGAAGCTAAGAAACAAGTACATATTCCTGGGAACTGAATAAACTGAGAATAAGTTCACAGCAGACTAAGTATCCTTCCTCAATAAGATGGATGCCCTAGGTATGAGCATGTGTGTTTGTGTGTACATATATGTGTGTGTGCATGTATGTTTGTATACACAAGGGCTCAGAACCTCTCTGTGTTCCTACTGAAATAATTTCTTATTCCTGCTGGTCATCACCACTGGTCAGTGATGTTCATGCCTTTAACCCCCAGCCTTAAGGAGATGAGGAATAGAGCCAGATAGCAATGTAAATTAGCAGGCACATCTCCAAATCCAGGTTGGCTGTTCTACCTCCTCATTCATGTTTTAGGAATCACAACATGTGTTTGTTTACTATAGGGAGTGTTTACCAGCCCTAGTATTTCTCTCCAAAGTCAGTGATCATGTCCTCTCTTTTAGACAACACTTCTACTTCCATCCATAAGTTATGTTGGAAGGACAATTGTAAGTATAAAACTTCAATTCTTTTCTGGCTTAGTGTAGCATTCATACTGAAACTTCTTACTAGAATCTACTTGAAGATTTCCTATCAATCCCTAGTACAATACATTCATTGAAGGCATGAAAATTTACTCCTAGGAAAGATCTATCACCATAATATGTTGTATGCTTCAAAATCACTAGAAGATTGGATTTTGAATGTCTCAATACAATTATTAATTCTTTGAGTTAATTGACAATAAGACCCTGAGTTTCTTCCCTAGAGACTGCTTTACTCTATTTTTAAGGGAAGATAGTGACCTCATATAGGATACATCCTCTGAGCTAGTTTTTTTTCTATGTATTATCTCACTTAAATTTTGACTGTAAAATTCAGAGACTGTTATACCAGTCTCACAGAGGAAAAGCTGAGGCCACAAGTGGTGCATTATTTCTGCCAAAGACATATTACTGACAAATGGAAGACACGTGATTTGAGTCCCTTTTATATGACCCCAAAATATGTGCTTTGTCTCCCACAACACATCATTTCACTGTCAGGAAAATATCAGTTGCTAGCAGTGGTTAAGCTATTATTTAGAATTCTGGATATGGTGGAGAGGGTCTTTATATGGTCTTTACATAGAGTTTATACAGATAAAAAAGAGACATAGCTGAAGTGATTAGAGGGGATTTTGCTAAAATCCCAAATTAGACAAGTTTACAACTTCTGGAGGGAGTCATCTTACTGCAGCATAAGGGAAACCAGAAAAAGAGGAGAAAGAGAAGGAGAAATCCTAACCACTAGGACATTAGAGTTATTGTGGTTCTCTACTAGGTGGCATGTGGCTGGATTCTGTCTGTGTCCGAAACACCATCACTGCTGTCTGTCCTTTGCCTGCATCTTGTCACAATGTGGTGGTGAAGCAACTTTGTAGCATCTGAATTTCTGTTTATTATCTGCCTATTGAAAGAAGCAGGCAGTCAGGAGGGGAAATGAAGGGGTCTCATGAAGTAAAGGGAAGGAAATTAACATTAATTAGTGCAAATTATTTACAGTTTTTATATGTATTATCATATTAATATTTGGAATATTCTAATGGATAGCCTCATAATCTTATTAAGTTAAGAAAAGAGAAACTGAGACTTAAACTGGGTTGTTTGCCCTGAACTCACAAATACAAAGTAATGTTACCAGGATTCACTGTTAGTTCTAATTGCAATGCTATTAAATAGCTATTAAGTTGCTATCCTTAAGATCACAGCACCAATGAGACCCAAAATATTTGAGTGAGCAGAGCATATTGGGAATGTGACCTAGGCAATCTTAAATCAATAATGCTCATATTGTTATGTTTGTTACTTTTCAGTAATTTTTGAAGAGATATTTACCCATATGAGATAGAAGTAAGTTTAAATCACCAGATTACAGAAGAAAAATTTTATTTTTCTTGCATGAAAAGGATGAAGAAAATTTTATAACAAAATAATAAGATAAGATAAGATAGTAACAATAGTTCATGTACTGTGTATCAATATCTTCAAAATACTTACTCAAAGTACAAGACATAAACCAAAAAGATTCAAGGCTGGTCTGAACTACATGGCAAGACTGTGTGTCAAAAAAAAAAAACAACACTGATGCCAGGTTGCCACATGAGAAAGCTTAAAAAAAGAGAGAAGAGAATATCAGGGCCCCCCTTATGGCCTTTCTTGATAAAAACACTTTCTATTGTGTTTTGTGGATTTTCAGTGTCATGAGAGTTTTATTGAATCAAAAAAGACATTGGAAAATGGTCTAACAGATCTCAATAAACATGATTACTGGCAACAAATGTATAACTGCCAATAATATTTCTGCTTTTTTGTACCAGTGATATCATAATCAATGGATATGTTTCTTTTTATTAGCTGAATACATAATGAAAATTTGGGGGTATTTATCTCTTATACAGTTTTCTTTAGGTGTACATTATTGAAATCCCTGCCTCATCTTTAATTAATAATTTTGAAAGTAGAAAGACAGAATAGAACTTGGAAAGATTTTCACTTCTAACACAGTGAGAAGTTTGTAAGAATAGCTGCAAATTACAGCAAATTGCAGTTATCTCTCTCCAAGACAGTGAAAATGCCAATAGAGCCTGCTTCTCTTCCATATCAAACTCTTTTCTCTATTGGCAAATTCTCTCATTTTATAAACAACCTACTTTTAAATGACATTTAGTAAGGATATTGTAATCCAGACTGACATTGTTATACAGTATTCACTGGGAGAAAGGAGCTTGATTTTATCTGCCTGCTATAAATCACACTTATTTGTTTCTACTTTCTCCATCATCCTTCCATTCCCAGCAAAGAGAAGAAGACCATGAGGAGGGGAAACCAGAGCAGCATGTTCGAGTTCCTCCTCTTCCTTGGGGCTCCCCATCCAGCCAGAGCTGCAGGCTGTGTTCTTTACCCTGTTCCTGGTCATGTACCTCACCATGGTGGTGGGGAACCTGCTCATCCTCCTGCTTATCAGGCTGGACTCCTGCCTCCACACCCCCATGTACTTCTTGCTCAGCAACATGGCTCTAACTGATGTCTCCTTTTCATCTGTCACTGTCCCGAAGATGCTGAAGAGCATGCAAACTCAGGACCAATCCATCCCTTATGCAGGATGTATAACACAGATGTATATTTTCATATTTTTCACTGATCACAGAAGCCTCTTCCTACGAAATGCCTTTTTACTTTATGTGAAATACAGTGCACACCATTGAAATGGAAGCAAAACACAGTGTTTTCAAGTGCATGCAGCAGTAATTCATTTGTTCTGTGTGTTACACAAGACATTTACACATTCCTAATAATGAGAAAGAATGGATGCCAAAACACAAAACCCACTTCCTATAAAATGCCTATATCCTTCTTGTGAAATACACAGAGCACACTTAAAATAGAAGCAAAACACAGACATTTGAAAGTGCATGTAACAGGAATTCAGTAGTTTTGTGTGCTATGCAAGAGATATACACATTCATCATAATGAGAATGAATGGATGCTAATACATAAATCCCACTTCCTACAAAATGCCATTATCCTTCTTCTGAAATACAGAGAACACACTTGAAATGGAACCAAAACATAGTGTTTGGAATGTGCATGCAGCAGG
Source organism: Hydrochoerus hydrochaeris (assembly GCA_004027455.1). NCBI lineage: Eukaryota > Metazoa > Chordata > Mammalia > Rodentia > Hydrochaeridae > Hydrochoerus > Hydrochoerus hydrochaeris. The sequence continues at coordinate 135,369 of PVLA01005604.1, forward strand.
AATTCAGTACTTCTCTCTGCTACATAAGTGATTTACACATTCTTCCTATTGAGAATGAATGAAAGGCAATGCACACAAATCTCTTCCTATGAAATGCCTTTTTACGTTATGTGAAACATAGTGCACACCATTGAAATGGAAGCAAAAAACAGTGTTTTCAAAGTGCATGTAGCAGTAATTCATTTGCTCTGTGTGTTACACAAGACATTTTCACATTCATCATAATGAGAAAGAGTGGAAGCCAAAACACAAAACCTGCTTCCTGCAAAATGCATATATCCTTCTTGTGAAATAGAGAACACAGTTGAAATAGAAGCAAAAACAAAGTTTGGAAAGTGCAGGTAGCAGGAATTCAGTAGTTTTGTGTGCTAGGCAAGAGATTTACACATTTATCATAATACTCTTCGTACAAAATGCCATTACCCTTCTTGTGAAATACACAGAACACACTTGGAGTAGAACCAAAACACAGTGTTTTCAAAGTGCATGCAGCAGCAATTCAGTACTTCTCTCTGCTACATAAGTGATTTACACATTCATCCAAATGAGAATGAATGGAAGGCAATGCACACAAACCACTTCCTACGAAATACCTTTTTACCTTATGTGAAATACAGTACACACCATTGAAATGGAACCAAAACACAGTGTTTTCAAATTGCATGCAGCAGTAATTCATTTGTTCTGTGTGTTACACAAGACATTTACACTTTCATCGTAATGAGAATGAATGGAAGCCAAAACACAAAAGCCGCTTCCTACAAAATGCCTATATCCTTCTTGTGAAATACACAGAACACACTTGAAATAGAAGGAAAGCAGAGAGTTTTGAAAGTGCCTGTAGCAGGAATCCAGTAGTTTTGTGTGCTACACAAGAGATTTACACATGCATCATAATGAGAATGAATGGAGGTTAACACATAAAACCTGCTTCCTACAAAATGCCATTATACTTCTTGTGAAATACAGAACACACTTGAAATAGAACCAAAACACAGTGTTTTGAAAGTGCATGCAGCAGGAATTTTCAGTACTTCTCTCTGCTACAGAAGTGATTTACACATGCATCCTAATAAGAATGTATAGAAGGCACGGCACACAGCTCTCATCCTACGAAATGCCTTTTTACTTTACGTGAAATACAGTGCACAACATTGAAAAGGAACCAAAATACAGTGTTGTCAATGTGCATGCAGCAGTAATTCATTTGTTCTCTGTGTTACAGAAGACATTCACACATTCATCATAATGAGAATGAATGGAAGCCAAACCACAAAACCCGCTTCCTACAAAACGCCCATATCCTTCTTGTGAAATACACAGAACACACTTGAAATACAAGCAAAACACAGAGTTTTGAAAGGGCATGTAGCAGAAATTCAGTAGTTTAGTGTGCTATGCAAGAGATTTACAGATTCATCATAATGAGAATGAATGGAGGCTAATACATAAAATACGCTTACTACAAAATGCCATTATCTCTCTTGTGAAATGCAAAGTACACACTTGAAACAGAAGGAAAACACAGAGTTTTGAAAGTGCATGTATCAGGAATTCAGTAGTTTTGTGTGTTATGCAAGAGATTTACACATTCATCATAATGAGAATAAATGGAGGCTAATATATAAAAACAGCTTACTACAAAGTGCCATTATACTTCTTGTGAAATATACAGAACACACTTGAAATAGTACCAAAACACAGTGTTTTCAAAGTGTATGCAGCAGGAATTCAGTACTTCTCTCTGCTACATAAGTGATTTACACATTCTTCCTAATGAGAATGAATGGAAGGCAAGGCACACAACACTGTTCAAACGAAATGCCTTTTTAGCCTATGTGAAACACAGTGCACACCATTGAAATGGAACCAAAACACAGTGTTTTCCAAGTGCATGCAGCAGCAATTCAGTACTTCTCTCTGCTACATAAGTGATTTAGTCAGTCATCCTAATGAGAATGAATGGAAGGCAAAGCACACAACCATCTTCCTATGATATGCCTTTTTACCTTATAGGAAATACAGTGCACACCATTGAAATGGAACCAAAACATAGTGTTTACAAAGTGCATGCAGCAGTAATTCATTTGTTCTGTGTGTTACACAAGACATTTACACATTCATTATAATAGAGAAAGAATGGAAGCCAAAACACAAAACCCACTTCCTAAAAAATGCCTGTATCCTTCTTGTGAAATGCACAGAACACACTTGTAATAGAAGCAAAACAGTTTTGAAAGTGCATGTAGAAGGAATCCAGTAGTTTTGTGTGCTACGCAAGTGATTTAAACATTCATCATAATGAGAATGAACGGAGGCTAATACATAAAACCTGCTTCCTACAAAATGTCATTATCCTTCCTGTGAAATACACAGAACACACTTGAAATAGAACTAAAACACAGTGCTTTGAAAGTGCATGAAGCAAGAATTCAGTACTTCTCTCTGCTACATAAGTGATTTAAACATTCATTCTAATGAGAATGAATGGAAGGCAATGCACACAACCCTCTTCCAATGAAATGCCTGTTTATGTGAAATACAGTGCACACCATTGAAATGGAACCAAAGCACAGTGTTTTAAAAGTGCATGCAGCAGTAATTCATTTGTTCTCTGTGTTAAACAAAACATTTACACATTCATCATAATGAGAATGAATGGAACTCAAAACACAAAAACCCCTTCCTACAAAATGCATATATACTTCTTGTGAAATACAAAGAACACACTTGAAATAGAAGCAAAACACATAGTTTAGAAAGTGTATGGAGAAGGAATTCACTAGATTTGGGAGCTACGCAAGAGATTTACGCATTCATCATAATGAGAATGAATGGAGGATAATACATAAAAACTGCTTCCTACAAAATGCCATTATCCTTCTTGTGAAATACACAGAACACACTAGAAATAGAACCAAAACCCAGTGTTGTCAAAGTGCATGCAGCAGGAATTCAGTACTTCTCTCTGCTACATAAGAAATTTAGTCAGTCATCCTAATGAGAATGAAAGGAAGGCAAAGCACACAACCATCCTCCTATGATATGCCTTTTTTCTTTATAAGAAATACAGAGCACACTATTGAAATGGAACCAAAACATGGTGTTTACAAACTGCATGCAGCAGTAATTCATTTGTTCTGTGTGTTACACAAGACATTTACACATTCATTACAATAGAGAAGGAAAGGAAGCCAAAAAAAAAACTTGCTTCTTACAAAATGACTTGATGCTTTGGTGAAATACACAGCACATACTTGAAACAGATCTAAACTTCAGTGTTTTCAAAGTGCATGTACCAGAAACTCATTAGTTTTTTCAGAGAAACAAGTGATTTGCACATTCGTCATAATTAGAGTGAAAGTAAGCCAAAGCACACAATATGCCTCCTACAAATTGCCTTGATACTTGTTGTAAAATTACTGCACAGTCTTGAAATAGAACTAACATGCAGTGTTTTGAAAGGGCATCTACCAGGAATTAAGTAGTTTTTTGTGCATGTACCAGGAATTCATTATTTTTTTCTGAGAAACAAGTGATTTGTGCATTAGTCATAATTAGAATGAATGTAAGCCAATGCATTCAACACGCCTCCTACAAATGGCCTTGATACTTATTGTGAAATCACCACACAGTCTTGAAATAGAACTAACATGCAGTGTTTTGAAGGGGCATGTTCCAGGAATGCAGTAGTTTTTTGCGCATTTACCAGGAATTCATTAGTTTTTTCTGAGAAACAAGTGATTTGCGCATTCATCATAATTAGAATGAATGTAAGCAAATGCACACAACACGCCTCCTACAAATGGCCTTGATACTTGTATTGAAATCACTGCACACTCTTGAAATAGAAGTAAAATGAAGTGTTTTGAAAGGGCACGTTCCAGGAATCCAGTAGATTTCTGTGCTATACATGTGATATTCACATTCGTCCTAATAGGAATGAATGGAAGCCAAAGAACAAAACCCGCTTCCTACAAAATGCCTTTATGCTTTGGTGAAATACACAGCACACACTTGAAACAAATGGAAACTGCAGTGTTTTGAAAGTGCATGTACCAGGAATTAATTAGTTTTTTCTGAGAAAGAAGTGATTGGTTGATTCATCATAATTAGAATGAATGTAAGCCAAAGCACACAACATGCCTCCTAAAAATTGCCTTGATACTTGTTGTGAAATCACAGCACACTCTTGAAATAGAACTAAAATGCAGTGTTTTGAAAGGGCACATTCCAGGAATTCAGTAGTTTTCTGTGCTATACAAGTCATATTCACATTCATCCTAATAGGAAGGAATGGAACCAATGCACAAAGCCCGCTTCCTACAAAATGCCTTTTTGCTTTGTTGAAATACACAGCACACCCGTGAAACAGATGTAAACTGCTGTGTTTTGAAAGTGCATGTACCAGGAATTCATTAGATATTTCTGTGAAACAAGTGATTTGTGCATTTGTCATAATTAGATTAAGTGTAACCCAAAGCACCCATCAGGCCTCCTACAAATGGCATTGATACTTGTTGGCAAACCACAGGACACTCTTGAAATGCAACTAAATTGCAGTGATTTGAAAGGGAATGTTCCAGGAATTCAATAGTTTTCTGTGCTCTACAAGTGATATTCACATTAATCCTAATATGAACGAAAGGAAGCCAAAGCACAAAACCCGCATCCTAAAAAATGCCTTGATGCTTTGGTGAAGTACACAGCACACACTTGAAACATATGTAAACTGGTGTTTTTTGAAAGTGCATGTACCAGGAATTCATTAGTTTTTTCTGAGAAACAAGTGATTTGTGCATTCATCATAATTAGAATGAATGTAGGCCAATGTACACAACACGCCTCCTACAAATTGCCGCGATACTTGTTGTGAAATCACAGCAGAGTGTTGAAAAACAACTAAAATGCAGTGTTTTGAAAGGGCACTTTCCAGGAATTCAGTAGTTTTCTGTGCTATAAATGTGATATTCACTTTCATCCCAATAGGAACGAATGGAAGCCAATGTACAAAACCCGCTTCCTACAAAATGCCTTTAACTTTGGTGAAATACACAGCACACACTTGAAATAGATATAACTGAAGTGTTTTCAAAGTGCATGTACCAGGAATTCATTAGTATTTTCTGAGAAAATAGTTATTTGCACATTCTTCTTAATTGGAAAGTATGTAAGCCAATGCACACAACAGGCATCATAAAAATTGCCTTGATTCTTGTTGTGAAATCACAGCACACCCTTGAAAAAGAAGTAAAATGTAATGTTTTGAAAGGGAATGTTCCAGGAATTCAGTAGTTGTCTGTGCATGTACCAGGAATTCATTAGTTTTTTCTGAGAAACATGCAATTTGTGCATTCATCATAATTAGAATTAGATAAAGCCAAAGCAAACATCAGGCCTCTTAAAAATGGGTGTGAAACTTGTTGTCAAAACACAGCACACTCTTGCAGTTGAACTAAAATGCAGAGATTTGAAAGGGCATGTTCCAGGAATTCAGTAGTTTTCTGTGATATACAAGTGATATTCACTTTCATCCTAATAGGAAGGAATGGAAGCCAAAGCAAAAAACGCAATTCGTACAAAATGCCTTGATGCTTTGGTGAAATACACAGCTCACAATTCAAACAGATGTAAACTGCAATGTTTTGAAAGTGCACGTGCAAGGAATTCATTAGTTTTTTCTGAGAAACAAGTGATTTTTTCATTCGTCATAATTAGAATGAATGTAAGCCAAAGCAAAAAACACACCACCTACATATTGCCCTGTTACTTTTTGTGAAATAACCGCACACTCTTGAAATAGATCTAAAATGCAGTGTTTTAAAAGGGCATGTTACAGGAATTCAGTAGTTTCCTGTGCACGTGCCAGGAATTAGTGTTTTCTGAGAAACAATTGATTTGCGCATTCATCATAATTAGAATAAATGCAAGCCAAAGCACACAACATGCCTCCTACAAATTGCACTGATACGTGTTGTGAAATAACAGCACACTCTTGAAATAGAAGTAAATTGCCATGTTTTATAGGGCATGTTCCAGGAATTTAGTAGTTTTCTGTGCTATACAAGTGATATTCACATTTGCCCTAATAGGAACGAATGGAAGACAATGCACAAAACCCGCTTCCGACAAAATGCCTTGATGCTTTGGTAAAATACACAGCACATACTTGAAACAGATGGAAACTGCAGTGTGTTGAATGTGCATGTACCAGGAATTCATTAGTTTTTTCTGAGACACAAGTGATTTGCGCATTCGTCCTAATTGGAATGAATGTAAGCCAATGCACAAACCACGCCTCCAACAAATTGCCTTGATAATTGTAAAATCACAGAACACTTTTGAAATAGAACTAAAATGCAGTGTTTTGAAAGGGCGTGGTCCAGGAATTCAGTAGTTTTCTGTGCTATACAAGTGATATTCACATTCATCCTAAGAGGAACGAATTGAAGCCAATGAAAAAAAACGGCTTCCTACAAAATGCGTTGATGCTTTGGTGAAATACACAGCACACACTTGAAACAGACATAAACTGCATTGTTTTCAAAGTGCATGTACCAGGAATTCATTAGTTTTGTCTGAGAAACAAGTGATTAGCGCACTCGTCCTAATTTGAATGAATGTAAGAGAATGCAAACAACACGGCTCTTACAAATTGCCTTGATACTTGTTGTGAAATCAAAGCACACTGTTGAAATATATATTTAATGCAATGTTTTGAAAGGGTATGTTCCAGGAATTCAGTAGTTTTCTGTTCTATACAAGTGATATTAACATTGCTCCTAACAGGAACGAAAGGAAACCAATGCACAAAAACCACTTCCTACAAAATGCCTTGATGCCTTACTGAAATACACAGCACACACTTGAAACAGATGTAAACTGTAGTGTTTACGAACTGTATGTACCACGAATTCATTACTTTTTCTGAGAAACAAGTGATGTGCGCATCCGTCCTAATTAGAATGAAAGGAAGCCAT
>PVLA01005605.1:0-37361 GCA_004027455.1 Hydrochoerus hydrochaeris
GACTTGAAACAGTACTATAAAGCCACAGTGATAAAATCAGCTTGGTACTGGCAAAGAAATAGACCTGAGGATCAATGGAACAGGTTAGAAGATGCAAGTAGAACTACAAAGACACTCAGCCACCTGATATTTGACAAATATGTCCACTGGAAGAAGGACAGCCTCTTTAATAAATGGTGTTGGAAAAATTGGCTCTCTACATGCTGAAGACTGAAACTAGATCCATGCATATCACCATGCACAAAACTAAAGTCTAAATGGATCAAAGACCTCAATATTAAAACAGAAATACTAAATCTACTGGAAAACAAGGTAGTTAGAAGTCTTGGAGACATAGGGGTAGGCAGAGAATTCATGAACCAAATGCAAACTGCACAGGAAACACTTCAAAGAATCAACAAATGGGATATCATATTATTGAAAAGTTTCTGCACTTCAAAGGAAATCACCAACAGAGTGAAAAGAAAACCAACAGAGTGGGAAAGAATTTTAGCCAGCAACCCCTCAGACAAACGACTTGTGTCTGGAACATATAAAGAATTGAAAAACATCAAGCCCCCCAAATTCAAGACCCTCTCCAAAAATGGGCATCTGAGATGAACACACAGTTCTCAGAAGAAGATATACAAATGGCAAATAAATACATGAAGAAATGTTCACCATCACTGGTCATTCAAGAAATGCAAATTAAAACAACTTTGAGATTCCAGCTTACCCTGGAAAGCATAGCCGCCATCAAGAAATAAACAGATAACAAATCTTGGCGAGGCTGCGGGGGAAAAAGGAACACTGCTCCACTGTTGGTGGGAATGTAGACTGGTGCAACCATTAGGGAAATCCATATGGAGAATTCTCAGTAGACTAGTGTTGGAAGCCCCATTCAATCCAGCTATCCCCCTCCTGGGTATTTTCCCAAAGAACTGAAAAGTTCATATCACAGTGATATATGTGCACCCATGTTCATAGCTGCACAATTTGTGATAGCTAAATCCTGGAAACAACCAAGATGCCCATCAACTGCTGAGTGGATGAAAAAGATGTGGCATTTTCATACAATGCCATCTATAAAACAACATTATACTAAATGGACAAAAACTGAAAGCTTTCACTTTAACATCAGGAACAAGAAAAGTCTCTCCACTATCACCACTCCTTTTCAATATAGTTCTGGAAGCACTATACAACTCAGCTATAAAAAAAGGTTGATCTTGAGGCCTTCATAGGCAAATGGAAACAACTTGAGACTATCCTCATTAGTGAAATAAATAAGAATCATATTTATAAATAGCATATTGTGTCTCTAGTGTAAAAAGTAAATAAGAACTACAAGCATAATAAAATCAAAATGTGTAATTGCTATTGTAAAAAAGAGAGGAAAAGAAAGTGCTCTAAAGGATATAACTTCATGTATGTTTGAGTGTGTAAAATAGATGACCATATTGCTGAATAATAGCTAAATCTTGGAAACAGCCCAAAAGCCCATCAATAAATGAATGGATAAAGAAGATGAGGTTTTCTTAAAATGTACAGTGAAGTACTACTCTACCATAAATAATGATAAACTTGAGACATTTCTAGATAAATGGATGCACCTTGAGACAATACTCTTAAGTGAAATAAATCAGACAAACTTGTGTAAATATAGTATTGTTTCTCTAGTGTGAGAAACTGAATGTGTAAATAAGGGCCAAAATATAAAATAGATACTGGATAATAGGAAGTAATTATTCAAAAGGAAATGGAAACAAGGTAGGGGGAAAGGAAAGAAGGGAAAAGAGCAAATGAGAAAAGACAAAAATAATGGAAACAAGAACTTTATAAATAAGCAGAGAAAAAGGAGTTGTAGGGAGGAGAATGAGAAAAAAAGAATCAAGATATATCATAATATATATATGATATATCAGGTACAAATTCCTTATGATGAATATGATCACTATGTTTATCTAAATTGTACCAATAAACTTTATTTTTAAAAAACAATAAATGGTATTAATTCCCAACTCAAATGACATAAAATCATATAATACAGTTTGTATTGTTTTATTAACATTTTCCATTTTAATATATGAATTTCACCATAGGAATTATTTTTTGAAAAGAAAAGCAATACACTTTCTGTGACTGCACTTCTGTTAGAATTAGATATTGGAGGTGTCCTGGTTGCTTGAGGAAATAAAATTGGAGAGGTTACCATGCTTCTTAAATTCAATCTGTCTTAGAGGCACAAGGTTCTGCAATGAAAGGAATTTGAGAGGATCATACTGAATATCTAAGTCAGTGCTCTCTTCTGACCATAATAGCCAAGTCCAAGAACAAGAGCAGTCTCTCTGTCTCTTCACTGTTTTCAGAGTATTAGAATGAGGTAGTTGTTCTGTATAGAACTAATCACACTAATGGAAGGTGGTTCCAGAAATAATAAGGGAGCATTCTGAAGGCCACAAAAAGTGTGTGTGTGTGTGTGTGTGTGTGTGTGTGTGTGCATGCGTGCTGTGGTACTGGGGATCGATCACAGTGCCTTTGCACTGAACTAAACCCCCAGATCCCTCCTCCTTTTTTATTTTTAACAGGGTCTTGATAACTTGCTAAATTTCCCAGAGTAGGCTCAAATTTGGGATCCTCTTCATCAGCCTCCCAGAGTGATATTATTGCAGGTGTGTGCCACCATGCCCTACCAAATCACAAATCTTAAATGAAGGTGTTTCCTTATGCAATGGAAAAAACTGTACCTCTTCAGGTTTGATATTATTATCATTAGACATTACCTGCAAGTTTCACTGGTAATGACAAGAAAGTGTGAACAGTTTGATTCTGTAGTCTTTGTCCATTAGGCATCAATAAGTAGGCATGACTCTTCCTCCCAGAGCCCAGACCTGTAGTCCAGCACCTTGAGCAGCCATTGTCCATGGATCAGATTGAGAGCATCAGATAGAATTTCTTTGCCATCCATGAATTAGAGTTAGTGTTTGGCATATTGCTTCTAAAATCTCTCTATTCTTCTTAAAAGGTGGTGAAGTATTTTTGTTCATTATATTTCTTTTGACTGACAACTCAATTTTTGCTTGAACCTACTGGGACCAGTATTTCCATACTTGGTTAAGAGGTGGTGTCATAGTGATTCACACTGTACCCTACCTCTAGAAGCTCAGACTAGCAAGCTGACTTGCTTTGGTGTTACTTTTCCTCATGTTATTACTTTCATCATCCTGCCCTCAGGAAGGAAGATATTAACACCAGTGTATAAATTTTTGAAAACCTCAATTTGTAAAATAAGCAATAAACATCTTGCCCTTTTCCCTAAGTTTATACAAGGTGCCTTGTAAATATTCCCTGTTTGAAACTCTGGTTTCCTTGGTCAGTGTGAAGTTGCTTTTCACTATTTGCTGTTCGTATTTATGGTCCATGCTATTGTAAAAAAGAGAGGAAAAGAAAGTGCTCGAAAAGATATAACTGCATGTATGTTTAAGTGTGTAAGATAGATGACCATATTACTAAGTTTCTGTTGCATCATTGAGCAGAACTGTTTGTAGTCTCACTGTCTGATTGTCCACTTTATGTGCTTTAATTTTGTAACTTGAACAATTATGTCTAAGATGACAGTATGTAATTTATCAACTAGTGATTTCTTAGTGGGTTTTTCTTTTTTCTTTTTTCTTTTTTTGGAATTCTGTATTATTGCTACCCTTTATTCTGTTTTTCTTTTTCTTTCTCTTTAAATAAAAAAATTGAATTAAACTTTTTAATTTTATAAATTGTAAATATCTTATGTCTATTTTTATGAAATATACTCTGTTCCTTATGATTAGTGCTTCAAGCCTGTTGATTTTGACTAATAGGTTGACTGTTTGAATATCTGACTAAGAGGTTGTAATGGGCTTCAGATATTGAACTAGCCCTACAACACTGTTTATAATCATGAAACAGGACAACAGGTTCCACAAAACTGAAATCACTTGTGGAAAAATGGAAACTAACAAGAGGAGCTTCCTGTTTCTCCCTGGGAGATTTTGCACTGTAGGGAACAGGAATCCACAGAGTAAAATGATTCTGAGGACTTGAGGATGCTCAATAAACTGGATTCTTTGAAGAAGGACTTCAAGAATTCTTTTCAGAAAGAAGTAAGGATTCTGTACAAGTCCTTGTTCACATGAACAAGACACCTGTTTAAATTTATCAAAGGGATGGAGAATGGAACAGAGTTAGATACTAATGATCAGCAGTGCTATGGGCTTGGGAGTTTTGGGCCAGTGAGACTGGAAAAACCAGTTTAATGCCTCTATAACACCCCAGGCACTCAGCAGAGACACCAGAAAGACCATGGTGGAGTGTGTAAAAACATTTATAAGGTTGTTCCATTTCTACTCTTGGAAGTATAGAGTGTAAAATGATACATTATTTGCTATAAATGGATTTGGATAAATTAAGATGCACATTATTAATCCTTGAGAAAACATTAAAAGCAATAAAAATATGTATAGAAAAATTTAAAGTGAACTTATATCCAGAACATATAAAGAACTGAAAAACATCAAGCCTCCCAAATTCAAAGACCCTCTTCAAAAATGAGCATCTGAAATCAACACACAGTTCTCAGACAAAGATATACAAATGGCAAATAAATATATGAAGAAATGTTCACCATCACTGGTCATTCAAGAATTGCAAACTAAAACAGCATTGAGATTTCATCTCACCCCTGAAAGAATGGCTGCCATCAAAAAAACAACTGATAACAAATGTTGGTGAGGCTGCAGGGAAAAAGGAACACTTCTCCACTGTTGGTGGGAGTGCAAACTGCTGCAACCACTGTGGAGGTCAGTATAGAAAATTCTCAAAAAACTAGGATTGGAAGTTCCATTCAATCCAGCTATTCCCCTCCTGGGTATTTTCCCAGAAAAATTGAAAAGGTCATGTAACAGTGATATATGTGCACCCATGTTCATAGCAGCATAATTTGTAATAGCTAAATCTTGGAAACAACCAAAATGCCCATCAGCTGCAGAGTGGATGAAAAAAATATATGATATTTTTACACAATGGAATACTATACTGCTATAAAAAGGATGATCTTGAGGCCTTTATCAGTAAATGGATGTAATTTGAGAATATCCTTATTAGTGAAATAAACAAGACTCACATTAGTAAATATCACATTGTGTCTCTAGAGTAAAAAAATAATAAGAAGGGACAGAATAATGGTATCCAAAAAGTATAATAGGTATAAAAGTATAATACATATAATAGATATTGTAAAAGTGAAAGGGAAGGAAAGTGCTCTAAAGGATATAATGGTACACATAGTGTATAAAATAAATGACCATATTACTGAGATTTTTTTTAGATCATTGAACTGAAGAGTTTGTACTGTCTATGTTTGAGTGTCTAGCCACATTTTATGCTTTGACTTTGTAACTTTAACTATTGTTAGCAATATGTAATATATCAACTACTGATTTTATGATGTTAATTTTTTTGAACTCTGTATTACACTTTCTCTTCTTGTTTTTTTCTATTTTGTCTTTTTAATTTTTTCTTTCTCTTTTAAAATAAAATAAAATTAAAGAAAATCTAAAAGTGGGAAATGAAATAGAAAAGGAATAAGAAGCAAATAAGCAAGGGGAACAAATTAAAAACAAATAGCAACGAGCTAGAAACTATATAAGTAATTACATATATCATTAATTACAGCACTTTAAATCAAAGATAAAGGTTTCAGACAAAATCAAATAGCTAAATCAAACTATATTTTATTTAAAAGAGAAAGATATAAATACATTGAAAGCTTGAGGAAGTTGTTTGTGATATTATCATTAGACGGTGTAAACATCTAGACCATGAATTTAAAAAATAGAGGAACACTTAATAACAATAAAATGGAACTATCAAGAAAGTTTTTCAATTTTAAATCTATGTTACCAAACAACAGTGTTTTAAAATTTATGAAGCAAAAATGAACAGCTGGTAAATCTAGAGAGAAAAGTAGGCAAATCTGAAGCCATAGTTAGGGCTTATAATAAGACTTGGACAAAGCAAAAAGAGTCACTCAAGATATAGAAGAGCTAAATAACCCTAGTTAACAATTTCACTTAATTAACATTTGTAGAACACATACACAAGACCTGAAGAATACATAGGCCTTTAAATTACATATGGAATTTTCAACAAAGACAATATCCTAGACCAAAGTAGACATCAATAAACTTTAAATATTGTCATTTTCTGACCATAACAAAATTAAATAAGAACTAAATCTACATCAGATATACAAGAAAAAAATCCCAAGTTCCCAAATCTTTGTAAATAAAGTGATATATTTCTACATATCAAAGAATAAATTGCTAAAAATTAGAAAATATTTTTTAATTTCTAATTGAATGGCAACAAAAATATGGCACATCAAATCTAGAGATGAAACAAAGCAGTTATATTAATTAAGGTTCAATCAGAGAAGTACAACAGCCAATAGTGATATTGAATGCAGGTTTTATGGGGTTTGCCTCTATATATCTAGTGAAGGACTGAAGTCACTATGTAAAGTATTGGCAGTGCAATGGAAATCTGAAGTGAAGAGAAAAGAATAAAGGCAAATTAACTCTGGAGGGAAATCTGAACTTCACAAGAACAATCAGAAATTATGTCTGTCTCTCAAACTCTAAACTGCTGACTTGTGGAGGAAATTGACACACAACTTTATAGATTTGCACATGCACCTGAGCTAGGAGTTGGCAAAACTGAAAAGGGAGATCCACAGAGCACACCCGTCTGCTGCTATATGTGAACCAACAGAGCAGAGACAAAATGCACAATTTGCCCCAGTGCCTGATGACCTTGCTTTTTCATTTCCCGTCTTCTGTATTTTACACAAATACCTCTTGATATAATCTTAGATCTGAGTTATACTATCAAGAGCATTCAGTCCCAGTTGATGCTACACAAAACTACTATAGCTTAGAAATGCATGTGTTATTTAAAAAAAAAGTAGTCAAAATCAATGAAGTAAATCATTAAGAAGCTAGCAAAAAACAAAAAAAAAGTAAGCCCAAGGTAAATAGAAACAAATAATAATAACTAGGGTACTGTTATTTATTTACACATTCCTGGGGCTAGATACCTGACACCCACAGTTAAAGGGGCAAAGGTTTATTTTGGCCTATAGTTTGTAGAGGGTTCAGTACATAGTTGACAGGCTCCAAGGCAGGAAGACATATCAGAGGGATGTCACAGAGAAGAAACACCTCATGGCATGGTGGCAGGAAGCAGAAAGAGAGAGAGTCAGAGAGAGAGAGAGAATCAGAGAGAGAGTTCAGGGGAGGAGGAAGAGATGGACACTTTAAAGCCATTACCTCAGTGACTCACCTTTTTTTTTACCAGGCTTCACCACTGAGACATTTAGCTAATTCCCTGACGAGTATCATGCTCCCATTATCCATTCACTTCCTCCAAACCTGTGAACACAAGAGAATTTAGGGGGATATTACATATAAACCACAACACTAAGTTTCACTACAGTATAATTACCTTTAGAATTCAGCATGAAAGAGATAAAAATTCTATTAGAGTTAGGCAATAAAGCACACTGGCAACCATGACCATGGTTCTCAGGTTGGGAGGACCCAACTTGATTGGTTACAAATAAACACAAACTCCAAAAGGTGACTCATTATTGTGGATTCAGGCAACTTCACTATAGATACTACCAGCTCCAGCAACTAGAGTGACAGATTTTCAGTCAATTTAGGGGACAATCTTGAAGACTACACCATAGCTTTACTCCAGAGAATTACATCATAATATTTTCTCCTAAGGATTTGGCTCCACTGTTTGGGAAACATCCAACTGTAGCCCATATTTTCACTACCACTACTTCCACTAGAGTAGTCACAAAATCAGCGATATCTCCCTGGCTGTAACAATAGCCACATCTCCACTTGGTCCATGGAGACAGAAGGACACTCTAATCTTTTTTTTTTTAATTTTATTTAAAAAAAAAAAGCAAAACAGAAAAAGGGGTAGAAGCAATACAGAATTTCAGAAAAATATAGCAGTAAGAAATCACTAGTTGATAAATTACATATTGTCTTCTTACACCTAGTTGTTAAAATTACAAAATTAAAGCATACAAAGTAGACATTCAAACAGTGAGACTGCAAAGAAGTTCAATGATCCAGTAACAACTTAGCAACATAGTTGTCAATCCTACACACTTAAACATACATGCAGCCATATCCTCTAGAGCACTTTCTTTTCATCTTTTTACTTTTAAAGTCCATTATCTGCTTAGTTATATCCTGTTTTAGGTTGCTCAATAACTTATTGACTTGTTTTGTTGCTGTTATATACTTTTAATTACCTTTTATAATTCTGTTGCCTTGTTTTTGAGTTACTCCTCATCCATGATCCATGGATCAGCTTTGGTGGAGTTGGGAGATTTTTGGAGATATTTTTTTACTTTATTATCTACTTTTTTTGTTTGTTTGTTTTGAAGGTAGCAAAATACAGCAGAACAAGACAGAACAAACCCATGTGACCAAACTGCAATAAAACTACCACAGAGCAGGTCACCAGGACACAAACAATGGACTCAATAGTACAGCCCATTTTGTTCACACTAGCTGTTCCCCCAATCAGGCAGAGGAAAGTGGAAGGAAATATCAAACTTTCAAAAACAGAACATTGAACAAAGCAGTAACATTAATCAAAATTGAGCAAAACAGTGATAAAAATATTTGCCTTCAAAGAGATGGTAGGAGGAAATCCCCCTTACTTGCTATGCTGTATACATTCATCCTCCAAAAAGATACTCAGACTGCCAGTGCCTACTTGCCAATGGGGGGTGGAGAGGGGGGAGATATGGATCAATGTCTGATTCTTAGCCCACGCGCCAGCAGGGCCCCAGCTGCTTACCAGGGCAGCCAGTAGGCTGCCTGTTCTCCCAGTGCCCAAAGTTCCAACATGATGCAGAGCTTAGGCGTCACTGATACTTCTCGCCCTGGTGTGCCAGTGGCTTTCCAGGACCCCAGCTGCTCACCAGGTTGGCAAGTAGGCTGCCTGTTCTCCAGCGTCCAAAGTTCCAACATGATGCAGAGTTCAGGAATTGCTGATAGTTCCTGCCCTGGTGCCCTGGTGGCTTGCTAGGCCCTCTAATCTTTTTTTTTGCCACAGTTGTACCATATCCAAATCAAGGATTTAATAGCACAAAAAATATAGTGATACTATATTATGATACCAAACTGGAATCAAAGTCAATGTGACTTACCAAATCATCATTCCAATACACATTTTCAGGGAAAAGCAATTTACTATAAAGGCCAACTTATGATAAAAATAGTACAGACAATTGATCTTCCAGATATGCAAATTTCAATAAAATTCACAAATAATATGAAAAACATAAGGTAACATATTGCTTCCAAAGATACAAAATTACTCTCTAATAATATACCTTAAGAAACCCTAGGAGGCCAGGCAATGTGCCACTGAGGGGGCAGTGTGTGAGAATGTGAGTGTGAACCAAATGTGAAGAAAAAACCTCAGAAGATTGAAGAATTTTATCTCATTCCTTTGTTTCTCCCTACTGGTACCTTTTGGAATGGTAATGATTATCTTGAGCCATTGTATATTGGAAATATTTAACTTGCGTTTATGTAGGGACTCACAACTAAGAGTCTGCCTTAAACCTAAGAGGAGACTTTGGACTTAGACTTTCCAGCAATGCTGAAAGTGTCAGAACTTTGGCAACTCTTAGCGATGTACTGAATGTCTTTTGTGTAAAACAGTATGTGTGAGTCTTTGGGAGGCCAAGAGCAGAATGTTATGGCTTGTCTTTAGGTGGCCCCTAAAGCCTCATGTGGTCATAAATAGGGCTTTTTCAGAGGTGGTTATAGTGTGTAACACTGAAAATGATTCATGATGCAATGTTAGAATCAAGGACACTAGGATTAAGGTTGTGAGTGCTCCCACCCTAAGTAGTCTGAATAACATAAAAGGGACAGAAAGAGACTTAAAATGCCTTGTTGCCTTTGGTATCTTCTTACCACCTTGCACTGTTGCTCCTCTGCATGTACCACTCTGCCTTGGAGCCATCTGATTAGAGACTGAAACTTCAATGAACTGTAAGTCAAATCAACATTTCCTCCTTTAAAAATCTATAGTTTATACAGTAATTTAAAGAAGTTTGAAAGTTACAAGATCATAAAACAAAATTCTACACCATTCCAAATATTAGCAGGAAACATTTGGAAAATGAAATAAAATACCATTTATAGCTGCACACAAAACAAAAAATCTGTAGGCATAAAAGATATATAATTTGAAGATTAAAGGCACAAAATATTTTGGAGAACCATTGAACATCTAGGTAAGTAGCATGTTATCCACTGCTCATGCATTTGAGTACTTCACATTGTTAAGATAGTCACTCCCCAAACTGATAAAGAGATGTAACACAAGCTCAAAAAAAGTTTCAGAGAGTTTTAAAAATGAAAACTGACATGATGATCCCAAAATGTTTATGACAATGCAAAGGATTTCTAATCTTTTTAAAAAAGAAATAAGTTGAAAGTTTGTAAAATCCTATTTTACTGTTTGATTCCAAGAACCAAACAAAAATCCAATTTCAATAATTAACCATAAAGCTATAAAATCAGCAGCTTACTACTGAAATGTCCAAAAATATGGTACAATCAGAATAAAATAGAGTCAAGAAGTAACTAATCCACACATAATCATTCGATGCTTTACACACACACACACACACACACACACACACACACACACATATATATATATATATATATATATATATATATATATGTAAATAGCTAGTAAAACTGAATATACATATAGTTAGGAGAAATCTTTACTTCTATCCCATGTCTTACATAAAATTTGATGATTACTTATCTAAAATTAAAAGCTATATTTTAAAAATTCTAAAAAAAACTTTAAAGAAAATATCTGCAACTTTTTATTAGGAAAATATTCTTAGAATATAACAAGAAAGAACCTCTAGAATAGTTATAAAATGTGATTTAATTAAAATGAACTTCTCATTTCTAAAAATACAGTTAAATTTTAAAAATTGAAACTGTAAGCGTTGGAGCTGGGCGTATAGCTCAGCAACATAGCCTGCCTGCCTGGCAAGCGTGAGGTCATGAGTTTGATTCTTGGTACAAAAGAAAGAAAGAAAGAAAGAAAGAAAGAAAGAAAGAAAGAAAGAAAGAAAGAAAGAGAAATGTAAGCCTTAACCTTAAAACATTTAACATGCACACACATTCTTCATTCATATTTAGATCAAAAAATCTTTTTTAAATGTGAAAAACATATGACTATACATTTCACAAATGAATAGGCAATAAACACATAAAAAGTTCATCACCATCTTTAAAAATCAGAAAAACGAAATGAAAACTGTGATGAAATGTCACTTTTTACCTATTAGCATAAAATTAAAAGGAATAAAACTGTCACATGTTGGTCAATAACTAGATTTCAAAAGGAAAAAAAATTTATTCACAAAACTGATACATAATATTCACAGCTGTTTTAGAATAATCAAAATCTGGAAACAACCCAGTGTCTATTAGTGGGAGAATGAAAAGTAAAACATGACCTTCACACAATAGAATTTCTATGGCTTAAATGCAGGCCTCAAAGGTCGTGTGATGGAAAATGTATGCGTCAGTGATTAGAGCTGGAAGATTTAAATGATGAGGAGGTTCTGCAGACTCTGCCTTCGTGAACCGGTTAGTGTTCTTATCACAGGATGAGTTCTGCGGTTCAGTTCCTTCCATTCTGTCTTTCTTTGTCCCTGTTGACATGTGATGCCTTCTGTCATGTTTGAGGCAGCAAGAAAGATTTCACCAGATGTAGTCCCTTAACCTTGAACTTTTCAGCCTACAGAACTTTGATAAATACATCTCTATGCTCTACAAATTACCCAGTCTAAAGTATTCTGGTTTGCTTCACAAAATAGAATGAGAGTGAAATTATACTCAGCACTTAAAAGGAATAAATTAGTGATATGTGTAAAAAGAAAGATAGATGATACCCTCAAATTTTATTCAGATTGATAAAAGATATAAAAAGATATGTACCATATTTTCTATTTATGTTTATTAAATTCAAGAATATGCAGAAAAATCTCAAGTGATAGAAATAATATTGCCAATAACCAGAAATTGAAGAGAGAGGTAGATTTACTGCAAGGCAGCATAAAAGGATTTTCTGTGATGATTGACATGTTCTATAACTTCATTTGTTAGTTTCATATGTGTTTATATTTAAAAATCACTCAACTGCACATTTCAAATACTTATTTTGTATAAAATATACTTGCTTAATATTGTTGACTTGAAATGTTTCCTTGAGGCCATAACTTAACACACCCTCTATGAATCATTCACTTATTTATTTATTAATGTAATGATTTAAACTTTGTTATGCACAAAACAGGCATGGGAACTTCCCAAAGCTTTTGGTCTATAAGGAACTTCTCTAATCACAAACAAGAGTGTTGGGCATTTGATGAGGAGGAATTCAGAACATCTAATTCTGTAAACAGTGAGTCAGAAAACAATTTTTGCCCAAGCAAAATGAAGTTTTAGCTGAGACTGAATGATTAACAACTAACCTAAAAATACCGTTATACATACTTTAAGTTTCCTGTGTGTAATAATTCCCCTTACAACCTCTGACTATAACAGGAGCTCCTAAGAGAGATACAATGAATAAAACAGAATGAATTAGAGATCATAAGAAAATAGCTAAGATTATGCATTGGATGTGAGAGAAGATAGTGGATGATGACCACGTTCTGGCTTAAACAAACTGGTGTGGCAAAAATCATGAGTTTGATTTAAGAGTTATTGAGTTTGGAGTATGTTTCATTTCCTTTTGTTATGTTAGGACTAAACAATTAAAAGGAAAATCTTTCTAACTAACTTAATTGACTAAAACTTGTTCAAGCTGTTTGCTTATTTTTAAATGATTTCTCAGACTATATCCCAAAATCTATTCCCTTTTGTTAATTCAGTGTCTGGTTAGTCTACATAGACCTACCAGCTTGGCCTTATTTTCTTCCTTCCCTCTTTCCTGTTACTGAGACTGATTCTACAAGCAAAACATGACCTTCTCTGGTGATTCTGGTGGTCTTCTCACAAAACCAATAATTAATGGCTTGCAAAAATGAAATAAGAAATTTCCATGTTTGTTCTGTACTTACCAGGACCTATTTCAGGCTAGAAAAAAATGCAGTAACATGTGGAAACTAGCAGTCTAGACACTTGTTTTTAGAGCATAAAAAAGAGGGCGGTGGGTGTTGAAAGCCGATTTCCTCTCACATGGCCAATTCTTTAAGAGAAGTAAAAGGGGATCCTCAGCAGGAAGATAGTCTCCTGTTCAGGAAACTTTTGATTCTTTTGTCTGTAGCCTGGGACAGAACAGTGAGACTGTGGCTTCACTATATTCACTGAGCTCATGCACTGGAACCTAGACCATGCTTTCCCTGAATGACAACTTTCAATCAATTAATAGATTGCCTTAATTTTCTTTCTATTTTATGATCACAGAATAATTGCTTGGAATTAGGGTTAGAAAATTCATCAATAAAAGGGCTTTCCAAGTCACTGTACACAAAGCCAGATGTAATCGATGTAGACACCAATTCTTTCAAAATCGGAAGATATGATGACATGTCCCCAGTTTCACTTTGGCCCCTCTTCTGAAGCAACAAGTGTTATTTTGTTTCCAGTTTCTACTATGGATGAAGAACTTGGTCAAATAAGGTTTATTCACTAAAAAAAATTTGTGTGATGGCCTATTTTATTTTAAAACAAGTTTGATTTAAAACAAAATTATCAAGATGGACTTTCCTTTTACCCTAGAAAAGGTCATAAGTGGAATTCGGCTGAGACCCTAATACTTACAACCTACATTTTTGGCCAATAGCTCATATGAAGAGCTCACAATCAAGGGACTAATTCTAAATTAAATAAGATATGAAAAAGCAGCTAAATGTACTACACATGGGTTGATTCACTGGGTGAAATTAGATGTGAAAAAGAAATTATAATTCTTTTAAAATATCCTTAGTCTCAGCAATGCAATGTTGAAGTACTTTTCTGTGCATAACTTTCAAATAATTTGGAGGGGAGAAGCAGACTGATGACTGTAAACACACTATCATGCTATTCTAACATTCTTGCAAGTTAACATTTTTCCTAATAAAAGACTGGAGAAAAGTAAAAAAAAGCACTTGCCTTAAAACTGCTGTCTTATTCTTTGAAAAAATTGCTATTATATATGAGACAAACAATACATAATTTAAACTAAAAATGATGACACATATAACTTTCTAATATACTGTTTTATGTATTTATGGCATCTTCTCTGACTTCCTTATACACAGTGAGCTCAAAAGTAACAGATCACATTTTGGGGTAAATCTGTACTACCCAGGGCATTTCTATGGCCAGCTTGGTTAAAAACTGTGGATATCTTTGATAGATTTTTTTTTTCTTTCATCATCAGCAGAAAGTGGAGTTTGAAAATTTATTCTGTCCCAATTATAATTTTAAATTTTATTCCAATTATGAAGACTCTCAGTTATTCACAGAGTAATTGAAATAATATTTATCATACTTACACAGGAGAATCCAGGAGCCAAATATTGAATGGTCTAGAAAAATAAATGTCCCTGTATTAGTAATTTCTATGACAAAATGCTAAAGAAAATCCATGTGAAGGAGCCAATATTTATTTTGGCTTAAATAAGGAATAATTATGAAATGTACAGTTAATTTTTGAATTTTTTTGTTATAACTTTTTTGCTAATGTAATCTAAAACTTAGGATTTCTGGAATAATGGATACTTTAGTAACAATGTTCCTTCCTATGAAAATTAAGGCACAACTGGGATATTTTTAAAAAGTCAGATTAGGTTTTTAAGAAGAATGGGAACAATGCAAGAAAGCATCATTAAAAGTTCAAGCAGTTGGTTAGGATTGAAAGAGCCATTGCTAACCAAAGAAAATTAAGAGGCATTAAATTCCTTGAATTCAACACTAATGCACACAGCTACCTACTGTATCCAGGGAAGTAAATCTTCAGACTGTGTTTATAAACCATTTCATAACATGTCTCCTCTAACTTCACACTCTTTTACCCCACAATGACTAGTAATAATAATGTTCCTTGTACATTTTAAATTTCTAATCAGTGATTCCTAGATAAAATCTAAATCAAAACAAGGATTAAGGTGTTGGAGAAACACAGTTTTCCTGCACATGCAATACATGGAAGTGCTGAGAAAGAGAATAAGTAAGAATAGATAATACTCAGAAAACTTGTACATAATATATATGTGAGTAAATACATATTTAAATATGCCATGAAGGTATTTTGTAGAAATCAACAAGCTAAGCTAAAAATTTATTTGGAAAAGCAAAGGAAGTAGAATGACCAAAATAATTTTGAAAAAAATCAAAGTAACAGAATGTACATTACTTATTTTCGAGACTGACTATACAATCACAATAATGAAGACTGTGTGGTATGAAAAAAATAACTGACATGTAAATCAATGGAATCAATCATCTCATGACATTATATATATATATATATATATATATATATATACATATATATTTTTGCAACAGACTTTCTTTTGTTTTAATTTTATTTAAAAAAAACCAGAAAAATGGGTAGAAACAATACAGAATCTCAGAAAAAAAGCAGTAAAAAATCACTAGTTGACAAATTACATACTGTCTTCTTAGACCTAGTTGTCAAAGTTACAAAATTAAAGCATACAAAGTGTACATTCAAACAGTGACACTGCAAAGAAGTTCAATGATCCAGTAACAACTTAGCAACATGGTTATCAGTCCTACACACTCAATACACACAGCCATATCCTCCAGAGCACTCTCCTCTCTTTTTACTTTTTAAGTCCACCATCTGCTCGGTTGTATCCTGTTTCAGGTTGCCCAGTACCCTACGGACTTGCTTTGTTGCTGTTATATACTTTTAATCACCTTATATAATTCTGTTGCCTTGTTTTTGAGTTACTCCTCATCCATGATCAATGGATCAGCTTTGGTGGAGTTGGGAGATTTTTGGAGGCATTTTGTTACTTTCTTATCTATTTTTTTTTTTGAAGGTAGCAAAATACAGCAGAACAAGACAGAACAAACCCATGCGACCGCACTGCAGTAAAACTACCACAGAACCTCAGAGCAGGTCACCAGGACACAAGCAATGGACTCAATAGTACAGCCCATTTTGTTCACATTAGCTGTTCTTTCAGTCAAATAGAGGAAAATGGAAAGAAACATCGAACTTTTAAAAACAGAATATTGAATAAAGCAGTACCATTAATCAAGACTGAGCAAAACAGTGATAAATATATTTGCCTTCTAAGAGATGGTAGAAGGAAATCTCCCTTACTTGTCAAGCTGTATACATTCATCCTCCAAAAAGATACTCAGACTGCCGGTGCCTACTTGCTAATGGCGGGGAGGGCGGGGAGATATGGATCAATGTCTGATTCTTAGCCCGCGCACAAGCAGGGCCGCAGATGCTTACCAGGGCGGCCTGTAGGCTGCCTGTTCTCCCAGCACCCAAAGTTCCAACATGATGCCGAGCTTAGGAGTTGCTGCTAGTTCTGGTGTGCCAGTGGCTTGCCAGGCCACCAGCTGCTCACCAGGGCAGCGAGTAGGCCGCCTGTTCTCCAGTGCCCAAAGTTCCAACATGATGCAGAGTTCAAGAATCATTGATAGTTCCGGCCCCCTGCAACAGACTTTTAAATGATGTAATGGAAAAGGAAAATCTCTAACAAACGATATATATATTTGCAAATGATATATATATGATATATATATATTTGCAACAGACTTTCAAATGATGTAATGGAAAAGGAAAATCTCTAACAAATGAGGCTGAAATAATTTAACATTAGAGACAGAAATAGAGAACAGGAGTATGAGGAAAAAGAGGAGAAGAAAAAAGAGAAAGATAGGTTTGACCTCTACTTTGCATCGTATACAAAATTTACTCCAATATCTCTCAACTAAATAGAAGTCATAAAATTATAAAACATCTGTAAGAAAATATGCATAAATTCCTTGTAATTTTGTCTAGAATTTCTTGTATATAAAATGAAAACACAATATACAGAAGAACATGTTCATGTATTATACTTAACTGATTATTGAAAGCTTCTGTTTAAAAGACAATATTTAAATATGAAAATGAAAACTAAACCAGGCAGGAATGAAATATTTTGTAAAACATATATTTGATGAGATACTTATGTCCAGAATATACTAAGAACTCAATAGCAATAAAATAGCTTAATTTTTAAGTGGGAAACACTAATATGTGTTTAGTATATATTTAAAAATCCTAGACATGTGAATTGGAAAGCAAAATCACCTGCTGTCCTACTACTTAGAAATCATTACTGTTAAATAAAACTTAAAAGGGTATGCTGTTGCAGGTCTTCAATGAATAAATATATCATTTATATTCCATTGTCTTACAGTCTGTGTATGTCTCTGTGTATGTGTTTATGTATATGTGCATGTGTCTGTGTGTCACCGAGGGTCAAATCCAGGTCTTCATACACATTAAGTAGTCGCTCTGACACTGAGTTACATCCTGCCCATAATCTGCTGCTTGTAATTCAATAGTGCATACAATTCTGATCCTTTTTCTGCATTCTTTTTTATTTGGAAACATAATTTTCAGTAGCTAGAAATGAAGGGGTCAATTTACCTAATTTTATTTAGTTGAACATGTACATCATGTTAAATTATATACTATTACAAATGACTTGTGATGATTATTACATGTTGAGCAGCCAGTGGTTATTTTTAGGTAGTCATCTTACACATTAAATTCTTTCAATAATAATGTACATTTTAACATACCTTGTTTTTATATGTTGAAAGCTCTTAACTCACTAAATACAATCAGTTTTGTATTTCTGTAGCACAAATCCCACTAATGGAGTTGTTGATGAGTATTTCCAGAAAAAAAGTTTTCTTGGTGCTTCTAGACTGCAGTCTAGAAACAGGAGGGGTATGAATGTGCAGAGTTCTTAAAGAAAGGGAAAGGTTTTTGTAATAGCCATAAAAAACAGTTATATTTGGAAACTGTGTCTACCATAAGCACAGAAAGGAATGGAAGCATCTGACCATTTAATTTTCCATCTCTAAAGTACATCTCAGAATATTTACATTTTGTTACATTTCCCTCTCAGAAATTCTGAAAGAGAAGCCAGCAGCACTTTCAAGTTTCCCAAATGCCAAGTTAAGAGGTCCATCTCCACTGGCAGCTCAGACCATCCAAGTTTTCAAAACTCAGAGAAATGGGGCTTTTTTTTTGCTCTTTGAAACTTTATGACTCACTACAGTGCAAATGTCATTTGGTGTTAAATAAAATAATTGTTAGCTGTTTTCTAATTTGGAAGCTTCTTTTCACTTCAAGAAATTACTTAGAAGACAAATAGCAAAATAAAATAAATAAGTTTGATTGAATCTAATTGATTTGAATGCTAATCAAACAGTGCCTGGAGTGTGTTTTGTTTCACTTAAATTTTGATGACACTGAAGCAGTCATTTGCTTCCCTTCCTGGCCACCTCTGTCTCTTGATCCATCACATATCCAATGTTCTTGGGCCATTAATATGTTTATCTGGAAACCTTTTAGTTCACTATGGGTGAAGTTGGACAGGAGTTCTCAGTTCTTCCAGATCTGTCACTACCTGTTTTAGTTGCCAAGGGAGCCACGTCGCCAAATCAACAATAAAAGAATCATCACATTTGATTTTTTTTTCCTACATGGAAAATACTAAAATGTCCTCTTGAATCAGACACTATTGCTACTCTTTTTGCCAATTTCTCCTCATACATGCTGAAAGCAATGCCTATTACTGCTATAAGATGAAAGAGGAGAATTTGACCAGCATGTGCTATGAAAGTTAGCTGAAATCTGGCATAGAAACAACCTGCATTTGTTCTCTGAAATGAAGTTTATGTTTGATACTTAGATATTTTGATAGAACTTTTTGGAATTGGAATTTCAGTGAGTTTTAGCAGAGTTATGTTGCTGAGTTTGTACCTTATTCTAACTAGTTTCTTAATATATCAGTGAGATAAAAGATCAGACTGTCTCATGCAGGAAAAAGTTTAAATTTCCTGTTTTGTCTTATAGTACTTTCATCTACTGTACAAGTTTGACTCTCAAGAAATGTAGAGAATTGCTCATTGGTAGCTACTACCAACCTATAGAAAATCTTTTATTTTATTTCAAAATATCCCACCAAGTTGCTGTGTGGAAACATCTAAAGGTTGGTAAGGAGTCTCTGTAGACCTTCCATTCAGTATGTCCACACTTGCTTGTTTTGAGCTGTAAGCAGTACAGTTCATGAACACTAGGAAAGAAGGCACTTGGCAGAAGGACAGATCTGGGATCCACATTATAAGAGTCTTGAGTGAGAGGAAAAATGATATGATTTCTACTCCCATTCCTATTTAGGTTACAATGAGCAAATAGCACTGAAAAAAATACACCCGGGCCACACTGAGCAGAACAACACAGAGAGGGTAGGATCAAGGAGAAGGAATTAGCACTGTTCTCAATGCATGAGTTTCCTCCTGGAAGAAGAAAATGGTCTGGTTGTTTTTACCATATATTTGTATTAAATGTACTACTTCTACCTCTGAGTTCAGTTTCTCAATTGTGATCATTTCTCAAATTATAATTGTCTATTACTTATATCAGCATCATCTGTGCTCTAAATATATATGTTCTAACTTCCATGAGAAATATAATCATGTGTAATAAAAACATTTAATAAAAATATAAATTTAATAAAATGAAATAAAAATAAATGTAGTGGAAGACCAGGCACCTATAGCAATTAACCACATGTGATGCTTATTTATATAATAGAGCAAGGACTAATGCAAGAGTGTCTGTGATAATAGCAAAAAGACCCCTCAAAAAGAGAGACGGTTCAGAATACAAGTTTTGAATCTTGATGAGATTTTGGGGATCTGTTATAGTTTAGTTATAGAATATCCTCCAAGAAGTCTCATATATTCAAAGCCCTTTGCAGTCAGGAGTTTAATGCTATAGTTTAGATTTAAAATGTTCCTCAAAGGATTCATGCATTGATGGCTTTGAAAATTAATTGGATCATAGGGTTTATACTCACCAGTGAATCAACCCATTAATGAACTCAGAGTTAAATATGTTCTTGGAGGTGAGACTTACTTGAAAAAGATGTCACTGAGGATGTGCCTTTGAAGGCTAAATCCCCTTCCCTGACTCTCCTCTTCTCACTAAGCTTTCTGGCTGCCATGAAGTGTGTTGTGGTTGTGTCTAAATATCCCCCCAGGAACTCCTTCAGTCATGGAGGCAGCTTTTCAGAAGTGGCTAGATCTAGAGTATGGAATGCTGGGATTAAAGATGTGTGATCAGTTCACTGACTGACACCACCCTAACCCCAGCAACCCGAATGGCTTACAAATAAACGAAAGATGTTGTTTAAGTTGTATTGTCAATTTTGCTTCCCATGAACTATTCGCTTCTGCAAAACCACCTTGCCTAGAGCCAGTAGATTATTGACTGACGCCTCCTCAAATTGTGAGCTGAACAAATCTTTCCTTATCTTTGAGCCATGTGTATTTTGTCTCAGCAACTAGAAAAATAACTAAGACAATGTGAGAATCTTTCTTCTGCCACACTCTTCTACCATGTCATTTTTTCCTTGGAACCAGATACCTATAAAGAAAAACTATACATCCATGAGCTAAATTAAGCCTTTCCTTCTTTAAATTATGGGTGTTGGGTATTTTGTTCCAGGAATTAGAAAACTGTCTAATACAGGGGCCGTTATATATCTGAACTTTTTTGACAATGTTTGTGTGTATATATTTCTACATACAATTTTATCGTGAAGAGGTTTGGTCCTTTAACAGGATACACAAAGTAATTCATGGATTGCCCCAAATGTTACAAAACATGTTCTTTGAATGCTCAAATTGACATTAGGGATAGTGTTGGGTATCCCTAAAATAAAATGTGTTGAATAATCACTTCAGCTATTCTCTTTTCTTTGTATCTCCTGCAATAACACCTCTTCTACCTTGGGTTCTGAAATTGTTCAGTATTACCAAAATTTAGTATGTGTAAGCAGTCAGAATGATCCAGTAAGTGCATTAGTGGCTTTTCTTTTAGAAAATGATTGCCCTATACCAGAAAATAAAAGGTTAATTATGTTCTCTGCCCATATTACAAAAACAAAATCAGTGTTGATATAGTCACTTCACTTCTCCAAAAAACAAAGTGGTTTCTGAGAAATCACTCACCACTTTGAAGAGTGAACAATTGGAACACTTATGATTAGAGAAATCGGACTAATTGGCTCAGAGCGTGACGTGAGAGTATGTTCTTTAATGAATATAGCTGCATGGAGTGGATACAAACAAATATGGTAAGAACAGTTCAGGGAACTATGGTTGTATTTCTCAGAGTGCTTAAAAACTGCATAATTTTCTAGAGTTTGATAGTTTTGAGAGTAACATTTATTGATTCAATTTCACATAAAGATAAATGTTATGGGCAGAGAAGACAATGCTATTGGCCCCAAACCTAACGTATTGTCAATAAATAACAATATGGGACTTAATTTCTACTCATATTCCACAAGGAATTTATAATCCTGAGCAGATGTTTATTTTAGAAGGCTAAGAATTGGAAAATAATTACACAATCATAAAAATTCTGTCCTGGAGACAATTAGCAAGCATATTACACCATTGTGTTTGGTCAATACTTTAAAACTTTATTATCCCACATGAGAGATATCTCAAAATATTTCTTGCCCTTAAAATTAAAAGAGCCCAACCTAAGCATGAAAAGATCTATCTCAGGATTATAGAGCCAAACAAATTCCACCTCTAAGTCTCTCTGCATGATGTATAATGTTCGGAAATGAGCCAGTCTCTTCTCTGATCTGTAGATAGGCTTCAGGAAGGGTGGGAACTTCACATAGCATGGCTCACTGCTCAGGAAGGTGTGTCTATAAAGCCAGGGAATCCATTCCTAACTTAGTCAATCTCCAGAGAAATAAAACACTTATTGTTTCTATTCTTTTTCTTTCATTAATCTCTGCAATCATCAGTGCCTAGAGCATTGAGGCCACATTATGTCATAGATGTCAAAATTTTGTTTTGCCTAGGGCCACATCGGTCAAAAGGAAATTATTGGAGGGAAATGATAGATAGATAGATAGATAGATAGATAGATAGATAGATACTAGTGAGTCTATTCTTTCACGTACTTTTCCACCTTACTGTTTTTATTCAGAAGTGCTGGTTTAAGAATTGCTTTTTTTTCTCTCACTATTTTCTCCTACTGGTTATAATAGTTACCACATTCTCTAACCTGAAACTGTTCATTCCTGTTTCTTTGAAAATTAAGTTTCTTTTCAATTCGTCTGCACTGTAAAACAGATGCACTTTAAATTCATTGCCTTTCTCTACTTTAACAAGCATCAAACCAAACTTTTGTAGGATGTACAACTTTTGGACAGGTCCTAAAACAGTGAAATTTAGGTAAAGGAATTGATGTTTGTGGAGTATCCAATACTCACCATGTTCTGTACTAGAAAATTCCTTAGACATATCTCATTTACCATCTTTAATAATATTCCTGTAAATTATACATGGTAGATATTTTTTACCTAAAAAGGTGAAACATCTATAACCCAAGTAAACACATAGTTTTCCTAGTATCACCTACATACTAAATAGTATAGCCATAATTTAAAATTGGATCTGTCTGATTCTCTTAAGAAATACAAAAGTGAGATTGATACTTTGCTCTAGGGGCTGGTGAAACACATACATTTATTTAATAGAAATTTTAATATATTTTATTTTTTGATCATTTTTTTATTTAAAGAGAAAAAAACAGGAAAAGGATAGAAATACTATAGAACTTCAAAAAAAGATAAACAATAAGAAACCACTAGTTAATAAATTACGTATTGTTCTTTTAGAAATAGTTGTTCAGGTTACAAAATTAAAGCACACAAAGTGGACACTCAAGCAATGAGACTGCAAACAGATCTTTTCAACAAACCAACAAGAACCTAGAAATATGGTCATCAATCCTACACACTTAAATATACATGCAGTTATATCTTTCCTATTTCCTCTTTTTTACAATAGCAATTATACATTTTTAAAATTTTATTTAAAGAGAAGAAAAAAAACAGAAAAAAGGGTAGCAACAACACAGAATTCTAAAAGAAAGAAAAAAAGAAAAAGAGAAAAAAAACCCACTAAGAAATCCCTAGTTTATCAATTACATATTGTGATTTTTGGATGTAGTTGTTCAAGTTACAAAGTTAAAGGATACATAGTAGACATTCAAACAGTGAGACTGCAAACATTTCTGCTCAAAGATCCAACAAAGATTCAGCACTATGGTCATCTATTTTACACACTCAAACATACATGCAGTTATATCCTTTAGAGCACTTTCTTTTCCTCTCTTTTTTACAATTAAAATTATACATCTTGGATCCTATTACTCTTATAATTCTTATTTACTTCTTAACTAGAGAAACAATATGCTATTTATAAATATGATTCTTATTTATTTCACTAATGAGGAGAGTCTCAAGTTGTCTCCATTTACCTATGAAGGCTTCAAGATCATCCTTTTTATAGCTGAGTAATATTCCATTGTATAGAAATATCACATCTTTTCCATCCACTCTGCAGTAGATGGGCATCTTAGTTGTTTGCAAGATGCAGCTATGACAAATTGTACCTCTATGAATAGGGATGCACATATATCACTGTGATATGAACTTTTCAGTTCTTTGGGTAAAATACCCAGGAGGGGAATAGCTGGATTGAATGGGGCTTCCAATCCTAGCCTTCTGAAAATTCTCCATAGGGATTTCCATAGTGGTTGCACCAGTCTACATTCCCACCAACAGTGAAGCAGTGATCTCTTTTCCCTGCAGCTTCACCAACATTTGCTATCAGTTGATTTCTTGATGGCAGCTATTCTTTCCAGAGTGAGGTGAAATCTCAGTGTTGTTTTAATTTGCATTTCTCAAACGACCAGTGAACATTTCTTCATGTATTTATTTGCCATTTGTATATCTTCCTCTGAGAACTGTGTGTTCATCTCAGATGCCCATTTTTGGAGAGGGTCTTTGAATTTGGGGGCTTGATGTTTTTCAATTCTTTATATGTTCTGGACAAAAGTCCTTTGTCTGAGGTGTTGCTAGCTAAAATTCTTTCCCACTCTGATGGTTTTCTTTTCACTCTGTTGGTGATTTCCTTTGAAGTGCAGAAACTTTTCAATAATGTGAGATCCCATTTATTGATTCTTTGAAGTGTTTCCTGTGCAGTTTGCATTTGGTTCATAAATTCTGTGCCTACCCCTATGTCTCCAAGACTCCTACCTACCTTGTCTTCCAGTAGATTTAGTGTTTGTGTTTTAATATTTAGATCTTTGATCCATTTAGACTTTAGTTTTGGGCATGGTGATAGGCTTCGATCTAGTATCAGTTTTTGGTATGTAGAGAGCCAATTTTTCCAAAACCATTTGTTAAAGAGGCTATCCTTCTTTCAGTGGACATATTTAGCCCCTTTGTCAAATATCAGGTGGCTGAGTGTCTTTGTAGTTCTGATTGCTCTTCTATTCTGTTCCAATGATCCTCAGGTCTATTTCTTTGCCAGTACTATGCTGATTTTATCACTGTGGCTTTATAGTACTGTTTCAAGTCAGGAATTGAGATGCCTCCTGCCTTGCTTTTGTTGTCCAGAATTGTCTTTGCTACTCTAGGTTTCTTCTGTTTCCAAATGAATTTTAGTTGTGTTTTCTCTAGATCTGTGAGGTATGTCAATGGTATTTTGATTGGGATTACATTAAATCTGTATAACAGTTTGGGTAGTATGTCCATTTTCACAAAGTTGGTTCTTTCTAACAAAGAGCAAGGAATATCCTCCATTTTTAAATATCCTCTTCAATCTCCTTTTTCAGCATATTATAATTTTCATCATATAGGTGTTTTACATTTTTAGTTAGGTCAATTCCGAAGTATTTCACTTTTTTAGAAGCTATTGTGAAGGGTGATATTTCCATAATTTCTCTCTCAGAAAGTTGTTTGTGTACAGGAATGCTATTGATTTTTGAGCATTTACTTTATATCCAGCTACACTGCTATACTTTTTTATTACCCCTAGTAGTCTTTTAATGGAGTTTTTTGGGTCTTCTATATAAAGTATCATGTCATCTGCAAAGAGTGATAATTTAACTTCTTCCTTTCCTATCTTTACTCCTTTTATTTCTCTCTCTCTTGTCTGATTGCCCTGGCTAGTGTTTCCAGAACTATGTTGAAAAGGAGTGGTGAGAGTGGACATCCTTGTCTTGTTCCTGATTTTAAAGTGAAAGCTTTCAGTTTTTGTCCATTTAGTATAATGTTGGGTGTTGGTTTGTCATGGATGGCCTTTATAAGGTTGAGGTAGAAGCCGTGTATTCCGAGTTTCTGAAGGGTTTTTATCATGAACATGTGTTGGACTTTGTCGAAAGCTTTTTCTGCATCTATTGAGATGACCATGTGGTTTTCCTTTTTGGCTCTGTTAATGCGGTGTATTACATTTATTGATCTGTGTATGTTATACCATCCCTGCATTCCTGGAATGAACCCCACTTGGTCATGATGTATAATCTTCTTGATGATTAGCTGCATTCTATTTGCCCGTATTATATTGTGAATCTTTGCACCAATGTTCATTATAGAGATTGGCCGATAGTTCTCTTTTTTGGTTGGATCTTTCTCTGGTTTTGGTATCAGAGTAATACTTGCCTCCAGTAATGATTTAAGGAGGATTGCTTTCTTCTCAATTTCATTGAAGAGCTTAAGGGTATTGGCATCAAATCTTCTCTAAATTTCTTGTAGAATTCAGCTGTGAATCGATCCAAACATGGGCTTTTCTTTGTTGGTAAGTTTTTAATTACATTTTCAATTTCAATAGCTGATATTGGGTTGTTCAAAATTGCTATACCTTCTTTGTTGAGCTTTGGTAGTTCATGTTTCTAGAAATCTGCCCATTTCCTCTGTTTTCCACTCTATGTGAGTAGAGATTTTCAAGGTAGGTATTCATGAGCTTTTGAATTTCCATATGATCTGTAGTAATTTCTCCATTTAAGTTGTTATTATGTGAATTTGGATTTTTTCTTTCTTTCTCTTGATAAAGTTAGCTAGGGGTTTATCAATTTTGTTTATTCTCTCAAAAAACCCAGCTTTTTGATTCATTTATTCTTTGTATTTTTTTTTTAGTTTCAATTTTATTGATTTCTGCTCTAATCTTTACAATTTCCTCTCTTCTATGAGCTTTGGATTTACTTGCTCTTCTTTTTCTAGATGCTTGAGATGGAGCATTAGGTTGTTTATTTGTGCTCATTCTGTTTTCTTAATATGATAATTTATTGCGATATATTTCCCCCTTAAGACTGCTTCCATTGCATCCTACAGATTACAGTATGTTGTTTCTATATTTTCATTGAATTGTAGGTATTGCTTATTTCTTCTTTAATTTCACCTGTAGCCCACTGGTTGTTCAAAAGGTTATTTAACTTCTATGTACATTTATGCAGGTTTTGCAATTTTTTTGACATTTCCAATTTCAGTGCACTGTGGTCAGATATTATGCATGGTGTGATTTCAATACCTTTACATTTACTTAAGAATGTTTTATGGGATTTTGGAGAATGTCCCATGTGCAGCTGAGAAGAATGTGTATTCTGATGTGGTTGGGTGGAACACTCTGTAAACATCTACTAAGTCCAATTGCTCACAGGTATGATTCAGTTTTATTTGTTTGCTGACTTTTTGTCTAGTTGATCTATCTCTTTGTAACAATGGGATGTTAAGATCTCCTGTTATAATTGTGTTGTTTTGTATTTGGTTTTTCATGTCCATTAGTATATGTCTTTATATTGTTGGGTTCTCCTGTATTTGGTGCATATATATTTATAATTGTTAGTTCTTCCGCTTGAATTTTTCCACTAACGAGTATGTAGTGACCTTCTCTATCTCTTTTAATCATTTTAGGTTTGAAGTTCACGATGTCTGCAAATAGAATAGCTACCCCTGCTTTTTTCTGGGTTCCTGTTGCATGGAATACTGTTTTCCATCCTTTGACTTTTAATCTATGAGTTTCCTTTTGGGTCAGATGTGTTTCCTGTTTACAGTCTACTGTGGGATCCTATTTCTTGATTTATTCTGTCAATCTGTTTCTGTTTATAGGTGAATTGAGGCCATTTATATTTATGGATATCACTGATATGTACTGGTTTGGCTTCACCATGTTATGTTCCAGTTGTTACTTTCTGCTTTTCCCCTTATTCAATTGCTTTTCCTACCTGGTGTTTTCTTTCTATTGTTGTGTTGGGGATTGTGGTCATTTTTATCACTGTCTAGTACATCTTTCATTACTCTTTGTAGGGTTGGTTTGGCAGATGTGAATTTCTTCAGTCCTTCTTTGTCAGGGAAGTTTCTTGTTTCTCCATTAAATCTGAATGAAAGTTTTGCTGGGTACATCAGTCTGGGTTGAAGGTTGTTTTCTTTAAGGGTTTGAAATACCTCTCTCCAAGCTCTTCTTGACTTGAGGGTTTGTGCTGAAAAGTCTGCCATGAATCTAATGGGCTTTCCTTGATAGGTGAGTTGTGTTTTTCTCTGATAGCTTTTAGTATTCTGTTTTTATGCTGTATGTCTGAGATCTTAATTATTATGTGTCTGGGTGTGGATTTATGTTGATTGTGACTGTGTGGTGTTCTATATGCTTCACTTATCTGCATATCAGATTCTTTCCCCATGTTTGGGTAATTTTCTGCTATTATTTCTATAAATACTTTACATATGTCATTTGCCTGGGCTCCTGTATCTTCACTAATGCCCTTTATTCTTATATTGGTGCTCTTGGCATCATAATGAAGCTTCTGGATTGTCATTTCATGCTGCTTTGTTATTTTTAAAAGTTCTAGCCTTTCCTCATCACTAATTGCGATCCTGTCCTCAAGGTCCGAAATCCTATCCTCAGCTTCCTTTAGGCAGTTATGCACTTTCAACAGAATTTTTTGTTTCTTGGATGTCTCCTTGAGTTTGTTTCATGAATTCTGCTTGTTTTCTATATTGTTCATTCAAAGTTTCAATCAGTTTTCCATGCTCATGTACTTTTTCCTCTATTTCTTCTTTAGCTGCACCTAATAACTCTTTTATTAAAGTTATTATTTCTATCTTTACAAGGGAGAGTACTTCTAATTTGATTTCCTCTATAGCCTGATGGAGTTTTTTTTTTTTTCACTTGCTATCTTTGAAGAGATTCCCATTGTGTTACTTTTGGGGTCCTCTATTTCAATGTCTCCTATGCTAGCTTCTGGTGAACTATATGTTTGAGACTGCATTTTGCTTTTTCTTTTTGTCATTTTCGCTCTGCCTGATGTTTTCTATGTGTAAGAGGAGATCACACACACTCTTTTCAGACTCACCAAGGTCTTACAGTTAGTTGGAGGGGGTTTTACTACTGGCCCTATTTATCCACTGTACACCTCTATTTTAGGGGTATACTCACAACACTGACATAGTTAATCCAATGCAGTCCAAGGTTCACCACCTGAGAGCAAAGTTCCACATGTTTTCACACTGATTGGAGCCTGCTGAGGTCTTCTGATGTTCCAGGTGGGAGGGCGGGCCCAGCAGAAGCGGTCCAGGGCAGTTTTCAGTCTGGGGCCAGCTTCCACAATGTTCCCAGTGGTGAGAGGGCCCACAGGGGAGGTTCCAGGCAGCTTAGGCCTGACACGGGCTTCTACAATGTTCTTGGTGGCAGGGCAGGCCCACAGGGGAGGTTCCAGGCCTAGATCAGTTTTAGATCTCCAGAAAGATGAGCAAGAAATGGTTTCCACTTAACCTCTTTCTCCCTCCCCCATGCCACTGTTTCTTCTGTTATTAGTATCTGGCATAGTCTAATAAAGATACATTAATACTCAATAAAGTGCATAGTTAACATAGTTCTCACATTATCTTATATAGTTCTATGAGTTTTTGACAAATGCATAATGGTCTGGATTCACCATTACAATATGATATGGAGAAAATTTTTACTGAAAAGTGAAAAATCTGAGTTGAGATTCATATTTATTTTTGTATATGGACAGTTATTGAGCACCTTTTTCATACACAGTAGATATTACATTACTTTTTTTTGCAAAGTGTTTATACTTTCTATAACATTTTAAGTATTACAGAGAGAAATTAGTGTTGGTGTATAGAAGGATCTCCAGATATCTTTTCCTTCTTTTCTCTGTCTCTAAAATGAGCTGGGCTATGAGTCTCTTGTATGAAAAATAATTGGTCATTAAGTGGTTTGAGCCAGGTTTTGCATAAAAAAGAGAATTCAGATACATAACAATTTAAATTTCCTTTTCCCTAATTCTGAGCTACATTTTCTTCTTTTCATTTCTTTTTTTAAAATTTTATTTAAAGAGAAGGGAAAAATAAAGCAAAACAGAAAAAAAAGGTAGACACAATACAGAATTTCAAAAAAAATGAACAGTAAGAAATCACTAGTTGATACATTACATTTTGTCTTCCTGGATATAGTTGTTCAAGTTACAAAATCAAAGCATACAAAGTGATCATTCAAACAGTGAGGCTGCAAATAGCTCTATTCTCTGATCCAACAAAAACTTAGCAACATAATTATCATTCATACACCCTTAAATATGCATGCAGTTATATCCTTTAGAGCACCTACTTTTCCTCCTTTTGCTTTTTAATTACATTATCTGTTTATTTATATCATGTTTCAGGTTGCTCAGTACCTTGCTGATCTGTTCTGTTGTTGTTATTTACTTTTAAAATTTTTTTATTTATTATTATTTTTATTTTATTTATTTAATTTTGAAGGTTGTAAAATACAGCAGAACAAGACAGGACATAGCCAACTGAGGCAATGCAGTGAAATTGGCACAGAACCTTACAGCAGGCCACGGGGACAACAGCAATAGGCACAATAGTACATCTGGTTTTCTTCACAATAGTTGTTCCTTCAATCAGCCAGAGCAATATCGAAGGAAATACCAAAATTACAAGAACAGAATATTGAATAGAGCAATACCATTGATCAAAACAGAGAAAAACAGAGATAAAAATTTTGCCCTCAAAGAGATGGCAGAAGAAAATCCCCCTTATTTGCTATATCACATATAGTCAAACATGCAAGACATGCTCAGATCTCTGGCTCTCACTTGCTAGCAGGGGTGGGGGGTAGGGGGGATGTTTGAATCTTAGCCTGCACCCCGGTAAGCTCACAGCAGCCCACCAGAGGGGTGAACTGGCTGACAGCTTTCCCAGCACACCAAGGTCCAACATGGCGCGTCGCGGGTCTCAGGAATCACTGATATGGTTCTTGCTCTGGGGCAGCCACGGCTTGCCAAGCTACAACCACTTACTAGAGTGGCATGCTGGCGGCTGCCTGTTTTCCCAGCGCCTACCTTTTCTTCTCGTGCTCATCAAAGTGAATAAAATGGAGATTTGTGTTCATTTTGGATGCCAGTTTTACACCGTCCAAGTATTAAAGTATCTCAGTATTTTGAACACTTTTCCAGTTCTATAAGAAACTCAAGACAGGTAACATAGGAGACTTTGCTTACTGGTTCAGAATGCTAAAGAGAACTCTCTGCCATTTTCACTAAAAGCAACTCAGGCCACCCAAAGCCATATAAGCAGGTGTCTATGAAAAAGAAATGCCATTCTAGAACTCTTCACTGACATCTGGAATTAAGGCACCTAATAGCAACAAAATGTAACATTTTTCTTGCTTTGCCTCATTTCAAGGTAAAACCATTGATGTTTCAATGTGATTCTGTATGATACGACATTTTTAAGAATCCTACAATGCCTTCTACATTGCATTTCCACATGTTTAAACAGTAACACATTTGTAACCCTTCACTTTGATACATGAAATTAATCTTTGCTAGGTTGGTTTATGTTAGTTGAAGCTAAACTAAACTAAACTAAAATGAAGCTTTAATTACTTTTCCTGGTTTGCATAAATTTCTAAAACAATAGATTACATTCATAAAGTCTTTTCAATATTTAAGAGAAGGGTATATAACTTTTACTTAAAAACCCATAGCAATCAAAGCACTGTACACTGTGGCCTTGCTGATTTCAGAGCAACTGCTATGCATACAATTTCATTAATTCAAAGGACCACCTAAAAAGTAAATGTGTAGCTCCTTTCCTGTAAAAGGAAATCATTACAGATTATATATCAATTTTCTTTTGATTTATTCAGCCATTTCTCAAATGCTTGTTGAATATCTATTATATACCAGGAAATACACTAAGTGATGAGATAACAAAGTTTAGGGAAAAGCCTCTTTCCCAGAATTTATAGTCTACACAAAAGGTTAATATAATGCCAAAGCAAGTTGATTCTTTAATATATAAAACATCCATGTGTTCCTATGGCTTACAGTCTCCAATAGCTCAAACATTAACCTTCACAATAAACCTCTCAAAGACAGAGACAAGAAATTCTCTTATGTTTGTGTATACATGGCCAGTTACACATTCTTAGGTCTGTTTTAAGGTTGATGTTATTGAAAGGCCATGGCCTATGGGTTAGCTATAATTTGAATTTGTTAGAAATGGTTTGGTGAAAATTATAACTTTCTTGACTATAGAGTCTTTGACTTTGATGGAAGTGGGAGAACACCATGAAATGTGAATGAGATGAAAGAGGTCAATATGTTTCACTTGGCTCTAACAGCAGTTTTTCTCCCAATCAATACAAGCCTGACTTTCCCCTTAGCTACAACTGAGCTAAAAATATAAATGACTCTACATTGCTAGTGTACTGATAGTTCACTACAATGCATGGCAGTTCTGAAATGGAAGAGAAGGCAGTATTCCCTGCAAACCTACTTATAGTATAATAAAAGAAAGAAAAAAATAAAACTAATTATTTCACAAATTGGTACCAGGTGAAGAACACAAATTAAAAAGACAGTTCAGAACAAAAAATACAATACTTTATTATGTGAAATTACATTGTTTGCAAGCACAAGAGTACAATTAAGGCAACAAAAAGAGTATAATGAAGATCTACATCTGTTTGCTTGAATGAATTATTTATTTACTTATGATCAAAAATGTGCAAATCTGTTTGACTATTACTAAATCCAAGAGAAAAAGTGCACAAAACAATTTCAATAAAAGAGCCAAGAAAGTGCATATAATTAAAAGAGCCAACTAACAATGCTGACAATTATTTTACAATAGGAACAAACAGCAGTTACAGGAAGAAATATCACTCAAGGGAAGAACCATATAGGCACAACACTCTTGTGCAGGTGGCCTGATTTATTTTCAAAATGTAAGTCATGAAAGTAACTGTGGGAGCTATTACTGCCTTTAAATGGGAATATAACCTTGGCAATTTACAGGAATATTCTGTGTTGATTATCATTGCTGGAGAATTTCAAATAAGCTAATGGCTGCCTGAAATTTCAGATGCTAAAACTGACACATTTCTATATTAGACATATGTTACACATAAAATATGAACGTGAATGATTGATTTTTATGTTCATCTATGTGTAATTTATAACTTTCAATTTTAGGTTCTTTGCACATTTACTGAATTGTTTTACACTTTTTAAATTTAATTATGTTTATTGGAAAAATTTAAGTATATAAAATGATCACATTCATCATAAGCAATTTTTGTACCTTTACATAATATATCTCAATTTGTCTTTTTTATATCCTTCCATTCCCTTCCCTTTCTTCAACTGCAGTTCCCCTCATTTACAAACTTCTGTTTCAATTTTATTCTTCTTTTCTCATGTTTTCTTTTACCTTCCTTCCTTTTCCCACCCCCCTCCCTAGTTTCCGTTTCCTTTTGAGCAATTTCTTTTCATTTCATCATGTCTCTTGTACAATTTGGTGCTTATTTACTTTCAGTTTCTCACAATAGTGGGATAATGTGATAATTACACGTCTGTCCCATTTATTTCACTAAAGAGTATGGTCTCAATGTCTATCCATTTAGCAAGAAATGTCTTAAGTTTATCCTTTCTTATGGCAGAGTAGTACCACTTTATATAATTTTTTAAAAACCCATATCTTTTTATTCATTTTAGTTGATGAACATTTGGGTTGTTTCCAAGATTTAGCTCTCACAAACTGTGCTCCTGTAAACACAAGGGCATATATCACTGTGGTATGATTCTTTTAATTCTTTTGGAAAATACCAAGAAAGGGTATAGCTGGGTAAAATGAGCTCTCCAATCCTAATTTTTAGAGGAAACCCTATACTGAGTTCCATTGTGGTTGTATTAGACTACACTCCCACCAACAGTGCAGAAAAGTTCCTTTTTGCCCACAGCCCCACCAGCATTTGGTATTGGTATTTTTTGATAATAGCCATTTTTTCTGGAGTGAGATGGAATCTCAGTGTTGTTTTAATTTGTCCCAAATTATCAGTCATGTTCAACATTTTTCATATATTTATTTTCCATTTGTGCTTCTTCATCTGAGAAGTGTATATTCATCTCAGATGCCCATGTTTGGATTGGGTCAGTGAATTTAGGGTATATGAGTTTTTTCAGTTCTTTGTATATTATAGATATTTTTCCTTTTCCCCAGGAGCAACTGACTAAAATTATTTCCCATGCTGTGTGTCGTCTTTTCACTCTGTTGGTGATTTTCTTTCCTGTGCAAAAGTTTTTTAATAAGATGAGATCCCAGTTGTTGATTTTTTTATTGTATTTTCTGTGTGATCTGGGTTTTGTTCCTGAAGTCTTTGCCTACACCTACGTCTTCAAGAGTGCTACCTGCTTTTTCGTCCAGCTGATTTAGTGTTTCTATTTTAATAGTTAGATATTTGATCCATTTGGATTTTAGTCTAGTGCATGGTGATGCATGGTGATAGACATGGGTCTAGTTTTATTATTTAGCATGAAGAGAGCCAATTTTTCCAGCACCATTTATTTATTAGAGGCTTTCTTCCAGTGAACATGTTTGGCTCCTTTGTCAAAGACAAGATGATGGAGCATGCTTGGAGTTATTTATGCATCTTCTAATCTGTTCCACTAATCTTCATATCTGTTTTTTATACTAGTATCATGCTATTTTTTATCACAGTAGCTTTGTAGTAGGACTGCAAGACAAGAATTGTTATGCCCCCATCTTACAATTACTACCCAGAGTTGATTCTGCTATCTTGGTCTCTTCTTGTCCCAAATGAATTATAGGATTGTTTCCTCTCTGAATTATTTTACCTTGAGAGGTATGAGAGATGGAGATATTTCACTGAGGTGGTGGTGATGATAGTGTGGAGGTCATGGGGATTAAATCCTGAGCCCTCACACTGAACTATATGCACAGTCCTTTATAAAACTAAATTTATTTATTCACCTATTTGTTTATATTTTGGCATAGAGCTTTACTAAGTCAGTAAATTACCCAAGCTAAACTTAAAATTGTGATCCCCATGCCTCAACTTTCCAGAAAGCTGGAATTATAGGCATGTACCACCACAGCTGGCTGTGTGAGGTACTGGTCAGTCTCATTTTTTTAAATATTAGAAACTAAAATCATAAACAATTCAAAGGGGAAAATAAAACAGATAATTAAAAATAGATAGATCCTTTACAAATAGAAAAGGGGTCCAGAGATGAGGGCAGAAAGAGGAAGATAAAGGGAAGTGAAAAGAATTGAGATGTATTATGTACATGTACCAACAGTTCACAATGATTGGTCAGCAAACATGCACTAATAAACACAAAAATAAAATGAAATATGAACCTAATTTTTAAGTAGAAAGAGGCTTCATCCATTAAGTGATCATCCTACAATATATATAGAAGACAGAATAGGCAACTTCTGGGCCCGTGGTGGTTGGTAAAAGAGGCAGTATAGCAATGCCATTGATTTAAAGCTGATTCTTGATCTTAATTATGAAGAAATTTGCTTTCTGCATTCTCCCAAAAGTCTAAAATAAGAGAGAAAAACATCTCATGGTGATTGAATAAAATAAATGAAGATGAATTTTACTTTGCAAAGGCTAACAAATAGAATTAAACAGCATGTGTATCACATAGCTTCTCTTGCCCAGGCAAAGCATGGGTATCGTAAAGTTTCACAAGATAGCAACACTACATTGAGGCTCCCATAGTACAATTTTTCTTGGGAATTTTTTTTAATAGCATAGTAATGCTATAACAGGAATTCATTCTTTTTACTTTCATTTTTATTTTCTTCCTAAAAATAACAGTGGCTTTAACTTTTCCTGAGTTCAAATTCTGGTCTTACCATACTAGCTGCATAATTTCTCCCTATTTTATTTGTCTGACAAATAAAATGCTTACATTGACTTACTGTGTTGTGAATCAATGTCAGTAAGATCAATGGTTTAGCATTTATTAAAAAATAAGTTCCAAAAAATGGCCAACCAGTGAGCAACAAAATACAAAGCCTCCCAGGAGAAACAACACATATGCCAGAATAAAACACCCTGGAGAGACCCAGACAGAGGGATATGGATCCTCTTGACACAGGAAGAAATTAAAACATAAAAAAGCTCATCCATACGTTTAGACTACAACTGGAACAGCTAAAAATTACAGGACACAGCATTTTCATCACGACTCACCAAGTTTGCACCAGCCTGAATTTGTGCCAGCTTGAATCTGTGCCGGCTGGCAGAGCCGCCCAAACATGTTTCAGCTGCCACTCACAGGAAGTGCTGAAGTTGGGAGTTGGTGAGCCCAACAGAGAGTGGAGCCAGCGAAGGGACCTTCATTGATCTACAGTCAGTGCTGGGAATGAGACCCCCCCACACAGGAAGGGTGCAACCAAATGGGCAACATGTTGGAATCGGACAGGAGGAGCCTGAACTAAGAGTGAGAGTGACTTCAGTTGGTTGCTCCCTCCCCAGAGCAGATTCATGGGATTTGCTAGGACTGGGCTGTGCCCCTGGCCGGGACCCAATGAGCCATCCCAAATTCATTCCCTGTGCCTAGCACACACTAACCAGGTGAAGTCCCCTGAAGTTTGGCTGGCCCAGGGGGAAGGGGCAGGCAAACACAGCCTCTGCTTATACCTCAGTGACAAGAGCAGTCAGGAGAGGGTGGAGATCCCTCGCCAGTGTGCTTTGGAGAAAACGTGGCCAACAGGGAAGGGGGCTGGGACCTGCACTGTAACCCCTATGGAGGAAGCCAAGGCCATGACAGGAGAGAGAGGCAGGAGGAGGACCCCAACCCAGAACCCTGAGAGCACTGATCCAGGAGAAAGAAAAACAAGGGAGACTGAGGGCAGCAAACACAACATCAGATATGGCTTCAACGGACATTAAGAGATATCTTCAGAACCTTGTAGACGAGCTCAAAACTGAAATATTAAATCAGGTAAATCAAGATATGAGCAGAGTAATAAAAGAAATGCTCTCAGGGAGCATCTCTCAGGGTGATACAGACAGAAGAAAGGAGGAACACAAAAAAAAGAGAGAAACATTTGATAAAGAATATAAAGAAAATATAGAATACATGAAGCAGATTCAAAGAGACTACCAGGAAATTAAAAACTCCACTGAAAGCTGGCAAAACACCTCAAAAGAAACTAAGGATAGACTATTAAAGCTTGAAGACAAGTTTGCAATGTGTGTTCATGAAAGGAAAGATCTCTTAAAAATAACCAGGAAATAGGAAGTAACAATATAAAGGCTAGAAGATGACAAGATAATCTATAATTTAAGAATAAGAAACGTGAATGAAGAAGCAGGAATACAAACA
Organism: Hydrochoerus hydrochaeris; assembly: GCA_004027455.1. Classification (NCBI taxonomy): domain Eukaryota; kingdom Metazoa; phylum Chordata; class Mammalia; order Rodentia; family Hydrochaeridae; genus Hydrochoerus; species Hydrochoerus hydrochaeris. Next base: position 36,901 of record PVLA01005605.1, read on the forward strand.
GGTGAATTACAAAGGCTATTCATGGAAATAATTAGGGAAAACTTCCCAAGCATGAGAAAAGAAAATGACATTCAGTTATGTGAGGCATACCAAACTCCAGCCACCTACAACCAAAACAGAGCTACACCTGGACATATAATAATCAAGATACCAGAAATTCAATATAAAAACAGAATATTAAAAGCCGTCAGAGAAAAGAAACAGAAATTATCTATAAAGGAAAGCCCATTAAGATCACTGCAGACTTCTTGACACAGACCATCTGATCAAGAAGAGCTTGGAGCGAAGTATTCCAAGACCTGAAAGAAAATAACCTCCAGCCCAGATTGATGTATCCTGCAAAACTGTCACTAAAAATTAATGGAGAAACAAGATGCTTCCATGACAAAGAGAAACTGGGGGAGTTTGTGACCACCAATCCAACCCTGCAGAGAATACTGAAGGACAATCTAGAGAAAGAG
>PVLA01005605.1:37461-101973 GCA_004027455.1 Hydrochoerus hydrochaeris
GAAGAGCTTGGAGCGAAGTATTCCAAGACCTGAAAGAAAATAACCTCCAGCCCAGATTGATGTATCCTGCAAAACTGTCACTAAAAATTAATGGAGAAACAAGATGCTTCCATGACAAAGAGAAACTGGGGGAGTTTGTGACCACCAATCCAACCCTGCAGAGAATACTGAAGGACAATCTAGAGAAAGAGAAAAAAAAATACCAGGATTTTAGGAACAGTGGCAGAAAGGCCTCAATGAATGGGGCAGGTAGTAGAATGAAGGAGAAAGGTAAACAAAGGCAGAAAAATAGCATATCAGAAATGAGGCAGAGAAGGATAACTAGAATCTCAAACATAGATGGCCTTGATACACTATATTGTTAATAGTATACCAGGATTTAAAACCCATATTCTTCACACCACTCTGCTTAGATGTATTTTATTCTGTTCCAGTCATTCTACCTGTACTAGATTTGAGTGCACAGACAATAATCCTGAAAATAACAGGATGTAGTACAGTAATCATCCTTAATTTCCTATTACCTTAATCTAAAGCTCTATAAAACCTACACTGTTTTACCATGACTGATCGTAGTTGAATCTGATCTGTTAGATCGTTGTTTTGTATTGATAGATTTTATTCAAAGCTGTTATGATTGATAGTATCAAGTCTGAGGGTATAGGCAACTGCACTTAAGATGACATGATTCAGTAGAATATCCACTCTGGTTTGATTATTACCTGACTTTGAAGTTTTATACTGTCTACAATGTTTTATTTTTACCAATATTGTTATGTATTGCTATATTCAATTACACTGCTATATTCAATTATGCCTGATGATATAGACAATTCTATTGAAGATATAATAAGAAACAACACAGTAATCATTGTAGATCACCTTGTCCTGTGGTTTTATATGACTTTTTGGCTTCATGTTTTTATAGGAATTTGTTTTGTTTTGTCTTGCTATGTTTTGTTTTTCCCTCTAATACAGAAAAGATAGAAATACATGTAGAGATTCTTGCATGCGTAGCTGTTTACACTTTCACTGTTTGAATATCTACTTTGCATGCTTTAATTTTGTAACTTGCACAACTATTTGTAAGAGGACAGTATGTAATTTATCAACTAGTGATTTCTTATTGCTTATCTTTTTTTTTTGAAATTCTGTATTATCTCTACCCTTTTGTTTCTCTTTAAATTAAAAAAAAATTAAAAAAAAATAAGATCCATAAGATCAGACACATTTTCTCAGTCTTAGCCATTCCCCTATAATTACAACCATGTTGAACAAATGGAAAAGGATCAGTATATGTGTTGATTAAGTGAATAAGTATGTTTTTACAATGCAAAAAAAAGTGTCCATCGTTCATATAGCACCAAAAAAAAAAAAACTAATGGAAGAATCTTTGTACTCAATTTCTGGTATAAACTTTGCTTAGAAAGTCTGAATTTGAATTCCACTTCTTCTGTTCATATTCAGACTAATCACATCTTATCTATGGGCCTTAATTTCCTCATGTAAAATAGAATTGGTTGTAGAGTAATCTTTCTTTTAAACATGATAGGTCCAGTTATGCTGCAAAAGTAAACTTATTCCCAAATCCCAGTAAGTTGATACAGCATATGTCTCACTCAGTCTTCATTTCACATCTATGAAATTTCCATGGAACTCTGCTCCCACAGTCACTTACAGTTCTAGGATGATAGAGACCCCATCTTCTCATAGATACACCAGTTTCGGCATTGGCATTGCTATTGTTTCAGCAGAAAAAGAAATATTAGAAATGTGTGTTTTTATTAATCAGAGATATTCATATATTTTAGCATAAGAGAAAGAAAAAAATAAGGATAAGTAATAGAATATTTGAATGTCCTAAATTCCATCACTAGACTGTTGAATCCATTCTTGAGCTGCTGTAGGTATCAGTCGCCAATAGCCCACAGTTGCTTTATCTCTCTTTAGGATTGCATCTAGCAAAATGGAAGCCATATGCCTGGAAAGTTCCCCACTCTGTAAGGACAAAACACAGTGACTGACACTGGTATGTAGAAATTAGGCTCTTCGACTTGAACTAAGGCCAATTGTCTGGTAAATGTTATGCTCCAGAAATGCCTGTGGAATGAAGATAAAGGTAGACTCCTGATGAGAGTAGATCTGTGATTTATCTTTTTTCCCTTACCTTTTCTAGCCTTCACATTTCCAGCTTCTCCTGAGAGTAGTTCCTCAATAAATCAGTTACATTCAGATATTTATCCCAGGCTTTCTTTTTAGGTAATACAATCTAGAGAACTCAGTCTAAAAAGCTTATACCATAATTTATCCAAGGAGGCTTATTCCAAGGATGGAGTTCTGAAAAAGATCAGACAGTTATGTAGCAATTAGAACATTAGCACTAATGGCAGATGGAGCATCCATAATCCCTGGTATCCTGCATAGAAACCAAATAATTAAAAATTTCAAATGTGTTGGATTGGAATGGACTATAGGCAGAATGGGATATACAGGTGCAGCTGGCTTTTGAGTTCAGAGGAGATGGCAGATATAAGTACTCTGGAATTATTTGTTTCTAAGTGACACTTATGCACTAAAGAGAGGAAATGGCACACTCGAATTTATTAATTATTGATATAAAGTAAAATGTAAGAATTAGAGACTTTATGATAACATTGAAAGGATTCTAGCTCTTTGAACTGAGAGCAGACAGAACTAAACACTAGGCACATCACTTACTGTGAGAGTGGCAGAGCATCAAAGAAATTCTTTGGCCAGGAATGTTTCCTATGAAAACATCTGCAATCTGACAGGAAATGGAAACCTGAGACTTAAAATGAAGCTATCTGGGAAGATACACTCAAAAATCTTGAATTTTCAGATTTTCTGAAACCACACAACCTGTAGAAGTGATCTTCTCTCCTTTGCTAGAAAAAATAAAGGTCTTTGCCCTGCTTGAAAATATTGCAGAGACCTTACCTGTAGCACATGCCTAAGACAACACTTGCCCTTTTTAAATTCTGACACCACCTTCCTTACTGGCCACAATGACCCTAAGTAAAATTTTTTTAAAAAAGTCTAAGGTGACAAAGCAGACATTGAAAGGACCCAAAATTTATTTGAATAATTGTATACCCATTTATAAAGGGAAATAATGAGATCTTTCAACATCTGTTGAATTCTACCCTTGTTTTGAGACTAATACAAAAAGATTTAAGAAACTATCATGACCTTATTAATAGTCAGGGCATATTCAAGTCCCAAAAATAATACAACAATTCTCAGGTCCATCCTATGGTAGTTTCACTAGATCAGTATTCCTACCTTGTTAACTTGCTGGTTTCTGAATATATAAAAATAAACATCCTTAGTCATTGGCATAATCTTCATAATGGTTTCCTAAGCTATAGCGGGGAAGCATACATGGTGGAAAAGAGGCAATTATCCCCATAATTTCTCACATTGATTTACCAGTATGGTTCTTGCAAAAATTCAGATATATGACGCAGGACTACCACAGCTTAGCCAAGAATCTCTCTAGCTGCAATTGTTGTACCAGATGTGGTATATTTATGAAAGCATATTGAAACAAATTCTAGTAGAATATTTCATTGCTCTGAAAAAGGCATTCTTTTCTAGAAAGGAAGACTCACCCAGAGACAATAATAAAAGACATAAGGAGTATAAATCCTTAGGAGGAGCTTTGGGCTGTGCTCCTGGACATCCATTTAGACAAGACAAAGAAAACATCTATGATGAGTAGATATTGACTCAAGGACATCATATATAGTTTATCTGGTTTATTAAAAACCAGGAATAAACAATATTAGATTAGGAACAAGGAAGTCTGTAGAAGGATTGATGGAGCTGTGAGAGAGAGTACAACACATAACGATTCTTGTACTCTAAGCTAGTGCTCACCAGAGCGCATCCACCATACAAGTGACACCTATTAGCCACATCAGCGGGATGACTTGCCCAGTAGATGGCATTCAGCATCTGTTCCCATCAACTCAGTGTCTGGGTAATGGTCTTTAGAACAGAGAACAATCCTAGGAGAAACAAAGGCTATGTAAGGGCCCAAGGAATGTGGGTTACCTCTCACAAAGGCTGATCAACTGCTGCCACCATCAAGTGTCTAAGATACCAATGTCAGATGACAACACATAGACACTACCCAGTCATTTTTCTGGTAGGTTGTAATTTTTTCAAACACTTTTTATATTACAGGGTGTAACATTTTATCTAGATTGTCAGTCAATTTCCAGTTATACAACATATTTCATCAGCTAGCACCACTCCAAGGCTCCAGAGAGTTGGACCTCAAGTTTAAAAGCCTATCTAGCATTGCCATAAAGGGAAACCTTATGGAAAAAGTAGTAGTAGTGGCACATAGCCATGGCATCTATGTATTAATCCTGCTATACACTGACTGATTTATGAACTGCTGATTTGATGAAGTATTAATTTTTTCTCGAAGTTTTGCTGAAGCTCTGACTTGAAGATGATAGCTTAAGGATGCAATATGACTTATCCATCAGGGTGTAGTATATACTACAAGACAATGGGCATTAATAATCCAGTACCCTCAGAAAATAAAATGCAAAGTCTGGGAAACAAGAGTTGCATCACATGAGTTCTCATAAGAGAGCACCCACTATGGAAGAGCAATTAAGCAACAAAATTGAGAGGATGACTGGTCTAGTAGATGACAAGCAGCATCGATTCTTGCAGCTTAGTTCTTATAAAACTGGCTGTAAAACACACAGTGCTCCTGCTATGATGAAGGCCATGGAAAGGTCCCTAAACAGTTTAAATTCCCTCTCATGAAGGTTGATTCGCCGGGATAATCATTGAATGTCTTATGTACTAGCAACAGGTAAGCTCATCATCCCTCTCATATACTTACCCATGGAATTTCTGTTTCCTTGTTTCTGTTTTTAGGCTTATAAATCCTGGTATTCAGACGGTAGTTGCTTTCACCAGGAACACAGGAAGCATTCAGACAAAGCAATGGCTGATGCCTGATCATTTGGGGCTCATCAAGGCTGTAGACAATCAGACAAAAATCATCTTCCAGAGATACTGCTGTCTCATTCAAGCAGAGTGATTCAATGGACTGCTTTTTGTAGCTCCAGTACCACTTTTACTGTATTTTTTAAAAGTCTAATAACAATGAGCTGACAAAGGCATAATAACAAAGATCTCAAGCCCCACAAGGCAAGCCAACTAGTTCAGAAATAAAGTGCTATGCAGAAACAGAGAAATCTAGAATGTGTGGGAGATGAGATAGTAAATGAGTATCTCAGGACTAAGTGCAGCAGGAGGAGCTATATGTTTTCTAAATAACGCTTTTGTAAGTTTCCAAAGAAAACTAGCATTCTGAAATTTGGAAAGTCTTAGCCTGGATGGAGTTTGTTTAATATGACAATAAAGTGGATCTGAACATCGCTAGGCAGATATCATAATGGGTCTCATGTTTTTCTGTCCTGATTCACTTTACTACGTTGAAATTCCCATTATCCAGCTGTCATGCCTTAGCAGCTGTTAAAGACTTACAGATATTTCTCTTCTACAAACCAGAACAGCTATATTTACTCCAGGAGATAGCCTGAAATTCATACTGATAATGGACCAGCTAATAGAATTCATGCTCCACAGCTTCTAGTGGAACCAGACAGGTTCCAGCTGGTTTCCAGTTGAGATCATGTCCTTGCTTAGCTCCTCACCCTGCTCCATTCCTCCTTTTCTTTTTACTTCTCTTCTCTTGAATTCACTTCCCCCATCAATCATTTGCATGACTCCAGTTCTTTGGATACGCTTCCAGAAAATCCCATCTGTGATAGGAACAAATGGACAGAATGCTTTCTCAGTCACAGATGACTTTTAGAAGAAAATATTTTTCCAGACTCTTGCTAACCCAAACACTCATATTTTACTGTGAAAGACACTCTGCTGTAAAAGTACCACATGATTAGCATTAATAATACTCTCAAAGTTAAAAACACATTAATTGAATTAACCAAAGCAAAATAAAAGTTAAAGCTACAGCATTAATGTAATATGGCACATTATTTTCTGCTTTTCTGAAGCTAAATTACTGATGTATATTTTAAAAGAGAATGATGTAGCCAACACATATATTTAGTCTGTACTTATATTTTAATCTTAATAATATAAATTTAGAATACACTATTATTGTTGGTAGATGTTATATGAGAAGTCATTAAAAATTTCAAAGTTATCCATCCTCATTCTTAACTGAATTCTAACTAGAAAACAAGTCATTAACAGCAATCCTAATAAGGTCTCCATATCTTTTCTAAAGATGGTAACTTTTTGAACGTTTTTACCTGATAGCTTCATGGACTCATTGAAACATGTATTAAATGGTATCAAGCTAAAATTTTTCAGAACCAAAAACAGAGTCTCTTTGAGATATTTTTTCATCTCTACACTTAATTATTAATTGTTAGAGGTTAATAATGTACAAGGTAGAATCCATGCAGGCTACTTGCTCACATTAGATGTATGGTTCAGAATAAAATGCAGGCTTTTTGAATTTAGAAGATTCATGAAGATTCAGTGTTCCTGTTCCTTTCCTCAATTTGATCTGCTATGCCACAGTTATATACAGTGTTCCTAAATGGTATCATCTAAGGATTGTTTGGTAGGAATACTATCAGAAATACAGGCACTAATATGATCACTAAAATTCTGTATAAAAGTCTGTCGTATGATCCTAAAGATATGTTAGAAAGCATCAGTGAGAAAAAAGTAGTCAAAAATTTCTTTTAGAAAAATCTATATACCGCTACTGCCTTAATATATATGCTTCATTTTAGGAAATTTTGCATTAAAATTTTCTGAAATTCTATTTACACTAAAATTATTAAATTTTGTCAATCTTCAACATTGCCATTAACTATGCTGGTTCATGTAAAAAACAAAAAATAGCCTAACAATTAGTACATAATCATTTTTCACACTGTTGTATACTGTCTTTTCTTCAACAAGTGATAATAATTATTATTGTCTCTCATAGTACTGGCTCAGCTTTAGAAGACTGGTGCATCATTAGATTTAGTTTTGATGGTAGGGATTAAACACAGGGTATAATGCCAAATATAAAAAAATATTTTGAGACACAGTCTTGCTAAGTTGCCCAGTCTGGCCTTGAACCTGAAATTCCCCTGCCTCACTCAGCCTCCCAAATAGCTAAGATTATAGGCATATGCCACTTGTCCAGCCTACTCACTTGGATTTTAAATTTTTCTTTTCCTTTTCAAGCATTAAGTTTTATGGATTAAACCCACCCATAGCTTAAAATGAGAAACAACTTTTCTTCATTTAAGAAAAAATGCCTACTTTTGAGCTAATTAAACCTCAGTGACAGCAATGCATCAATTAGAAGGAAAAGGAGTAAAAATACCCTGTCCATCTCAAGTGGCTCTATGAAAGAATGACCTGGATGCAAATAATGTGGTTGCATAATTTGACATTTTTGAAAGATAAATGTTAATCAGCTTTTATATAAACAATTAATTACTTTAGTTCAAAGATTATACAGTTGTCATTTAACAGGCAATTTCTCTATTGCTGCATTAACTAGCTACTCTGGAATACAAAACTGAATTCAAGGTAAACAGAACACTATGAGAAAGTGAATTGTTATGTGTGGTTTTAGCTCTTCTAGTAAGTTTTGTATAAATGTAGGTTACTGTGTTTGCAAATACCAAAATAGTTTTTCTTCATCAAATCATCTCTGCCTCAAACTTTTGTGTTTCATTTACTGACTATATCTAACCTCTCATTTGTGATTTCAGAAGCAGAACCGATACAAAACTAAAGATCTACTAAAAAGTTTATGGCATTTCTGAAGTCATCTTTTTTCTCATAATTGACTACAATGGCATTTTAAGAAATGACACAAAACAAATAGCACTTTATATGAAGGAAAGAAAAAGATTCCTTATATTTCTTTCCTTATATGAAGGAAAGGAAAAGATTCCTCAGAAGTATATAAAAGGGCTACCCTTTTGGTCTGACTAGTGATAATGATATAATACAAAAGACTGTTCCAAAATGATCTCAGTTATCAAATATGTTCAGAGAATAAAAGGTTCTGACTTAGTGAAATTTCTAGCATTGAAAAAGTCATTCTGTTTTGGCTAAAATTTGTAGCCATGAAGACCTAATTCTCAGTCCATTTCTGCCAGGTCCTGTGTTACTTTGTCACATGATCTGCAAAGCACCATGACCTTCCCTAGGAACACAAATACCATGTTAACAATCTGAAATTTATGCTTGGCACATGAAGAGTACAAGACTATATATGTTTGGTAGCTTTTCTGTCACTGGGACAAAATACCCAACATGTGTAACTTAATTTGGTTCTTGGCTTCAGGTTGACTCCAAGGGAGAAATATGGTGGGAGGACAGAAAAAAGAAGTTCAATTCGTGGTGGCCAGGAAGCAGGACAGGGGCACAGTGCTAGAGATTAAGGAGTGACAGTTCAGATACAGTTCCGAAGTCAAGCAGTCAAGTAGTCCATGATCTACCCAGACATCCTAGAAATGTGCTATATGAATCCCCTGGGTGATTTCACCAATCAAGTTGAAGCAATCACACTTAATTACCAAATTATACATTATGCATATTTCAATTTCTCATTTCTAGGAGTATTTTCAATAAAAACAATTCTAAAAGGAAGTTTATATAAATCAATGCTTAGATTAGAAAAGGAAGTTTCAGATACCTAACACCACACTTCAAAGAGTAAAAAAACAAAACAACCTATGACTGAAAGTAATAGAAAAATGAAAATAATAAATGAGATATGCAAGAGGTCAGTAAAATAAAGGATTGGTTCTTTTTGAAAATATTTTTTAAAATGCCAAATCCCTATCCAGATGAAGAAAAACAGAGAATACACAAAAAGATAAAATGAAAAATGAAAAGGTGGCCATAAGCATAACAAAAATAGAACAATTAGACTATTATGGAAAAATTGGGTAACTTAGAATAAGTTGATAAATTCCTGAACACATATATCCTGACAATGCTGAACAATGTTGAAAAAAAGGTCTGATTAAACCTATAATGAGTAGTAAGGTCAAATCCCATAAAACAGCAGCCCAAGACTTGGATTCAGTACTGAATTCTACCAAATATACAAAGAAGAACTAATACCAATTCTAATAAAACCAGTGCCAAAAATTGAAGAGGTGGGATTATTTTCATACTTATTCTAAAGTTACTTTTATTCCATGTGTGAATATTATTTATAATGATAAAAAATCGCAAGTTACATTTTACAACTTGATAAATAGCACAAATATCACTAAAATCCGAAAGTCTATGTTTATTAACTGCTTAACATACCTATATATCACTGTTTCTTTACTTATTAGCTGTATATTCTTTGATTGTGGTTTCATAATATGACAGGGTTGTAATATCTTTTTTGTTCACACAGAATAGAGACAAGAATTCAGCTCTTTCTTTGGCAAAGTTGATTAAAATTTGTTTCTTAAAATAGTAAATGCAAAATAAATGTACCTTCATACACAGGTAACCTAGCTGTTTCTGCTACAGTTTTGTGCTGCTAGATTGTGCTAGGTATTAATGAATTCTCTACTAACATATTTTTGTATGAATATGTGACATTTTCCACAGACTAATTTCTGGTTGTACACATTTCAAACCCTGTTTCTCCTCTAACACTCACTTCTGTCCTAGAGACAGGCACAGTCATCTTGGGCTAAGACCTTGCACCCTGTAGTCACAATACAGATGACCAGGTGAGCACAGAGCAGAGCTTTGGCAGGGTCTTGGCACTTATGCTTCAACAGTCACCACTGGAGAGGAAATCAGAAGGAAGACTGCTTGGTCTGAGCAAATCCATAAGAAAGTTCAGGTATCTTGAGTGCATACCAGTTTTTCTGACTGTTCGTATTTCTTAAAAACCTTTTAAAATCTTCTCCATTGGTTGGAACTTGGGGCGCTGGGAAAACAGGCAGCCAGCACACTGCTCTGGTGGGTGGCTGTGAGCCTACTGGCATGCAGGCTAAGAATCAAACATTCATCTCATTCCCTCCTCACCCCAGCTAGCAAGTGAGAACCAGAGATCTAAGCATCTCTTGGGAGTTTGACTATATGCAATATAGCAAGTAAGGTGGATTTTCTTCTGCCATCTCTTTGAAGGCAAATATTTTTATCTGTGTTTTGCTCTGTTCTGATCAATAGTATTGCTCTATTCAATATTCTGTTTTTATAAGTTTGGTATTCCTCTACCTGATTAAAGGAATAACTATTGTGAAGAAAACCAGATATACTATTGTACCTACTGCTGTTATCCCAGTAACCTGCTGTGAGATTCTGTACCAATTTCACTGCACTGCCTCAGGTGGCTTTGTCCTGTCTTGTTCTTCTGTATTTTACTACCTTCAAAATAAATAAATAAGAAATAAGAAAAAGTTTTAAAAAATAACAACAAAACAGATCAGTAAGGTAGTGAGCAACCTGAAACATGATATAACTAAACAGATAATGGACTTAAAAAACAAAAGGAGGAAAAGCAAGTGCTCTAAAGGATATAACTGCATGTATATTCAAGTGTGTATGATTGATAACCATGTTGCTAATTTTTTGTTGGATAGGTGAACAGAACTGTTTGCAGCCTCACTGTTTGAATGTCTACTTTGTATGCTTTAACAACTGTAACTTGAACAACTATATCCAAGAAGACAGTATGCAATGTATCAACTAGTGATTTCTTATTATTTTTTTGCAATTCTGTATTGTTTCTACCCTTTTTTCTGTTTTGCTTTTCCCCCCCTTTCTTTAAATAATAAAAAATAAATAAAATCTTATCCATTAAAAATAAACCAGCTTCTTGTTTTTATGTTTCTACATGGTTCTTCCAGTAAATTTAAATTTTATTCTGGAAAGCATAATTGGATCCATCATCAGTATCATTTGTTTGGTTACATATAAGTTTGAAGTCAGAAAATAATCCAGAAAGTGATATGCTTACTTTAGTCTTCCACGTGGTCATATTGCTTCTGTTATTGTTTCCTTCAGAGGACAGTATTACTATTTTAATGAATCTACTAGTGATAAAAGTGTTTTTAAATAACTACTGTCTAATGCCTACGTTTTATTATGCTCTTTTGAAGAGACCATGGTTACTCCCTAATTATGAAAATTAGTTTTCTTAGGAAAAAGAAAACAGTTCATTTGTACACTGTACAAATTCTTCATTTCTTTAGTAAATAGAACAATGAAAGACAAATGTGTGTCTTCTACTGGTACATTTCTGAAATGTCATCATTTCAAACAGAAGGAAATAGCTTTCTTGATACACAATACAAGACACCCAAGACAAACAGGATGGGGGAGGGGACTAAATAGTGTACTAAATATTGCTGTAGGCAAAGTCAAAGCCATTGCCATTGCTTAAATTAACTACCATCTTACAGTAACTTTGCTCTGAGTCACTGAGGAAAAATTCCCTTAAGGAATTCCATTCAGTAGCAGCACCACATAATATTAATATGACTAACATATTAAACTCTAATGTTAGTAAAGAATGGTACTCAAAATTGACTTTAAGCTTCTCATCTCAATAACAAGACCATAGCACCTCAAATTCCAACTTAAAAAAAAATCAACCCAGACCTCCCTTCTATCCTTTACTCACACTCAGTGCTGTTCCAAAGGCAGCTATCAAGAGCAGGCTTAAAGTGATTACACTCACCCACGAACCTAAGTCAGCAAAAAGTACAAGGATCTATAAAACCATCAGGGACAATCTAGAAGGCTGGCCTATGACACTGTCTTTGTGCTCTTATTTTATTAAAAAAACTGTCATCATTTTTAGAGCTCAACACTTTTGTTTGGAAACTACTAACCAATATACCTAAAATAAGGGTAGGGAATAGTACACCATGTTCATAACCAAAGATTATTTCAGTTTGTAAAAATTTGCAATACTTGAAAGAAGAGATGTTACTGAAAAAATGGAAGCATAAAACTTGGAAGGAAAAACTTAAAAAGAAGGACCTAGATACCCTTTCTACGTTTTCCATGCCATCTGTAATTTTCCTTGTGTATGGATTCAATGGAAGTATATTCTATGTAATTATTAAGCACAATATTCAAAAAAGTACACTCATTCTCCCTTTTCTTTATTAAAAAAAACCAGATATTGAATAAGCACACTATGATTGCCACAACTGACTTGGACTTCTGGCTCCTAAGTGTTGGATGTGGAGCATCAAAAACAAACTATGAATTCCAAATCCTTATTGCGTGGTTACAAAGGACACAGATTGGTTTTATGAGTCTAGACCTGGCATGAAAGACATGTGGTCCATTCCTTGGGCTCTTCATTGTTTTTGTTGGTTTCACAATGCTGGGTTCTTCAAATTTTGGAAATCAAAAAGTTCCACTGATTTCAGCCACTCACCATATTTGAAGGAAGAGGCAGACAGGAATGAAGACATCTCAGTGGCAAATTGTATGGATCAATGACTGAGGGCTAGACAGGATGATGGCATCTCAGAAGAGTCTTCCTGAAGAAGATGATGAGGAAACACACAATCATCTGAGGAAGAAGGTGTTCCTGATCTGTGTCAGAATTGGTGGTTTTGAACTTTGCTTTGTTTTTTTCCTTACTTCTGTTTGTTTGTTCTTTATAACCACTAGGCCCAGTATCTTCAGGACTTTTTTGTGTGAGTTTGTCATCCATGTCTACCAAATCAGCCTACCATGTTGGAAAGCACGGGAAAACTGTCCTGGCCAAGCCTCCCAGGCCCAGTGCAGCAGGGCAGGTCAGTGGGAACCCTGGGTGGCCAGTGCTGTGGAGCCCAATGTGTGTCCACACAATGGGGCTCAAAATCAGTGGAGCTCTCTAAAATTGCTTTTAAATTCACTGAGTCTACATTGTCCCAACCCTATTCTTATCCTGATTGTTTCTTGAAACTTCTTCAAAACCATTATCTTGCTAACTATCCTTTTACTTTTTAGACCTTCTCTCACTTGACTGAAATTCTGAGGCTGGTGACCACTTTTTTCCTTAGACAATTCTCTCCTAATTCCCATGATACAGTAATCTCCTGGGCTTCTTCTAACTCCTTTGGTTTCTTCACCACCTTCTCTGCTTATCACTTAAATGTACATATTTTTCTGAGATCTATCTTCCCCTAAGTATGAATTAGGATTCTTTGGTTTATCAGTGTCAAAAATGTATGTAACTTGAATTAGTTTCAGCCTAAGAAGATACTTTCTATTTCACAGAATACCAACGTGGTCAACAATTTACAGAGTGGCCAGGGCATTAGGAAATACTGAAGTTAGGATTTTGAAGTCTTTTCTGAATAATTCTTCACTTTTGTTTCTTTCTTACTGCTGGCTTTATTTTTGAAGATAGGCTTTCTTCTATGGCAATTCACTATCATAGCTATATCAACAACCTATAGTATTTTAGATGGCTGCTAATAGCCCCTAGAGAGAGTAGACATTGGTAAAAGAAAATAAGATCTCCATCCAGTCTCAGGCGGCCACCAGCCTCTCAAAATTCACAGATGCTGTGATTAGCCACTATTGAAGTAAAACAGCACCATACTTCTTTATTGCCAAGTAGTATTTCATTATATTATATATAGATAACACAATTTCCTTATCCAATCAGGCTGTTTCCAAGATTTAGCTATTATGAATTGTGCTACTGTAATCATTGGCATTCATGTATCACTATAGTATGATGTTTTAAACTGTTTGGGAAAGATATCTAGAAAGGGATAATTGATTCATATGAAATGTCTAATTTTAGTTGTTTGAGAAATCTTCATATTGATTTCCATAATGGCTGTACTAATTTACATCCCCACCAACAATGTGGGAGACTTTCTTTTTCACCACAGTTACTCCAACATTTATTACTTTTTGATTTATTAATAATGGCCAGTCTTTCTGGAGTGAGATAGAATCATAGCACTATTTTAATTTTTATCTCTCTAATGTCCAGAGATGTTGAACATTTTTCTATACCTTTGTTGGCTTTTTGTGCTTGTTGCTCTATGAAGTGTCTGTTCATTTCCCCTGTCCTGAGTAAGACATTTGTAGGAAAAAAGAGGCACCTAGAAAATAAAATGTTGAGTCAAATAAATGAGGCACATAAATTTAAACACTGTATGGTACCTCTCATCTGAGTAATGCAAAGTACAAACTAGACAAAAATAAGACAAGAATCAATCTCCTAAAAATGAGGAGGGCTCAGGGGACCAAGGGTAAGAGGGAAAGGGGAAAAGATAGAGAAATAAATAGAGTGAAAATATGCCAGGTACGAGATCTTAAATAACCTCAAAGAACATGAACATAAACATTAACTAAGATTAACAATACCAACTGGAATGCAAAAGGAGAAAGGAGAACTAGAGGTGGAGGAAAGGAGTGGGAGGGAAGGATATTGAAGAAAGAAAGAAAGAAAGAAAGAAAGAAAGAAAGAAAGAAAGAAAGAAAGAAAGAAAGAGAGAGAGAGAGAGGAAGGAAGGAAGGAAGGAAGGAAGGAAGGAAGGAAGGAAGGAAGGAAGGAAGGAAGGAAAGAAGGAAGGAAGGAAAGAAGCTTTATTATGTACCTGTACCAGTATTCTGAGATGATTATAAAATGTATGTTCTGCAATCATGTACTAATATAAAAATGACACCATACAAAGTAAAACAAAGAAGACATTATTCTATACTGTTACAATAGGAGAGAGTTAAAAAAGTAGGAACTCTATTCTGTCTAATAAGAGGCAGGAAGAATTTTAACACTGAGGCACTTAAAACAGTAGTAAAAAATAAAAACCAAAAACCCAAAGAAATATGATCAATAAAATCTGCAAAAGGCTTTTAGTTATCCCTAAGTTTGCAATTATTCTGTATTTCCTATTTGACTCTTATGAAAGTTAGATTATCTCTCAAGGACTGAGAAATAGGGGCATTAGTGTCTTGTACTTTTTTAACACATTTGCGATACATTTAAATACAGATATATCCATATCTTGATCATTTTGATTCCCCTTCCCCCTCATTTTTCTTCCCCTTTTAACCTGTCCCCTACCCCATTTTCAAATAATCCTCCATGTTTCTTATTGTCTGTCCTTTATTTTGCTTCTTAAATTATGCTAAGAGTTTTTTATATAAGAAAAACTGTGATATTTAACCTTCTGTGCCTGATTTATTTCATTTAAAGGAATGGTTCCGAATTCCTTAGGAAAAACATTTCTGAGTAATAAAACAAATAAGGAGCTTTCATGAAGATTTGTATCTCAGGGTCAGAGGAAGCATTTGCAGCACAAGTTTAAGGTAAATAAAGGAAAGTCAAGATCCTAGTATAGGAAAAAACTGTCTAAGGTTTAGTCAAACTGACATGAACTTTAAGGCTTTCTAGGTTCTCAGGTTGGTAAGAATGCTCTTTCTTCTACCTTTGTTTGTTTTTTTTTTTTTTTTAAAAAAAAACAACTCAGGAAAGTGAATAGAAACTGAATTATCATACACAAACACGTTTCACTCATGGTAACTTTATATTAGATAGATAATCCTGGGCTATTTCTGGTCTATTCTTACCCTGCATATTTTCCTGAGAGTGTACAGTCTCTGCTTCAGCTTTAATTGCATTGCTTTAACAACATCCAAAAAATATCTTTGGCACAGATCTTCCTATAAATTCCAGATACTTATTTACTTTATATTTTTATGACCTACCAATACTTTATACTAAATGTTCTCAAACTTTTACTATACCACCTTATATGTGCCTCTTTTTGCTTCCTTTTGAAATTCAGTGATATGGGTCCGGGAGACCAAAGATCTCACTTGATGTCTTCATCTATTTCAACTATAAAACTCATGAATGTGCTCTGTTTCCTCCTTTCTGCTCTTGCATCTGCCTGCATCTCCATACTCACGTCCCCAAACTATTCTCTGCCCTTCCCAGCATACTATATGGCTTTCCTATTTTCATTCCTATGACCCTTAAATTATCACTTTTGTAAATTTTAGACAGAGCAATCTTTTTAAAATTAAATTTTGATCATATCGGTCTTAAGTAATCATTCCTCGGCTTTGCTATTTTTTTGCAATTTGGTTCCTGGTTCATTCTGTAGCCCTATTTTTAGCAGTGGCTCTCCTGTGTTTTTTCTTTTGTTACTGTTGTTTACATTTTAACAGTATTTCTCAAACTATAGTGACTGTGTTCTCCAGAAGATATTTGGCAATGTCTGGATACTATTTTATATCACAACGGAGAAGTATTTTCAGCTTCTAGTATTAAAGTCCAAGAATGCTAGTAAACACCCTCCAATACAAGGAGAGCTTCCCACAACAAAAAATTCTTTGCCTCCATAAGACCAAGGTTTAGAAGCCATGGTTTACTGGAGGATATTCAGGAATCAGAGTCTAGCCATTTGTCACAAGACCAAGCTTGAAGAAATGTAATGTACAGAAAGAAAATATTTATTTCTTTATTTGGTTGGTTGGTTGGTTTTGGTACCAGGGATTGAACTCAGGACTGTGCGCTTGCCAGGCAGGCAGGCGCTTATGCCACTGAGCTAAATCCCCTGCAAAAAAATATTTATTTTCCTTTGAACTGAGGACTCAGGCCTCATTCAGAAATGGTTTTTCTTTCAAGTTTTTATGCTGAGAAATCAAAAAATGAGTAGTTACCAAGAACATTAAATACTGTCAGCAGTTAAAGAAAGCCTAGAGTAATATATTCTTCTTACTAGAGTACTTGTAGCAGGAAGGAAGAAAAAAAAACACTTTAAAGACCCCAAGAAACAGTTATAGGTAAAGATTTTGGCATAAGTAAAAGATTTCCCTGATCTATATTCTTTCAAGTTAAGGAAAGAATTTATCTTCACAGTACTACAAATAATCAGGGAAAGTTTGAAAAATTGCCTATAGGATTCGTTTAAATATATTCCTATAAATTATAACCAGTCTAAGTACCTATTAAATAAGCATATTCTACAAGCTCATTAAAAGTATTTTGGAGTATTTCAATAAGAAAAGTTGTGAAATAGACCAAAATAGTTTTTCTAGCTCTCCTATCTAAACATTATTCAGTTATCTCAGTCTATCACGGTCTTGGAACCCTTTTACAAATAAGTTGTGAAAATCTGGCAATCAAGCAAGTATATATGATTGTGTGTAGGGATGTAAAATTTTGCATGTTGAAGTGTAGTTGGTTATTCCCCTATGAATTTTGAGTAATGTCCTTAGTTTTGTATTTCTAAATTCTTTATAAAATTCTTGATACCTAATATACTTGCTCCTTAGATTCTTCTTTGAACCAGATGTACTATCTCTTGGTTTCTTCATTACTTAGAAACAAAAATCAACTTTTAAGATTATAATGTGTCAAATAATGTTGTTGGTTTGGGGACAAAGCCTGAGACACAGTTCTTTCTCTTGTGAAGTTTACCATATAGCTACATTTATCATTTTAACAAACATTATTGTTTGATAAATGTATATGAAGATCATCTTTCCATGACTTTGGAAAATATGGATGAAAATGGTAATATATGTCCCTAGTTAGGTGGTATGGATTGTGATAGCTTATTATGTGAATAGAAATCCAATAGGCAAATGTCAATTCAAATTTCAGCTCATTTAATATCTAATGTTTATGGATCTTACATAATTAGGTGAAAAACTGTAATTTCCAGAAATTTTGCAGGAAGTAAAACTTTTGTTCTGTTCTGGGTAACACATTTTCAGAAAGTTGGCTTTGAAAAATAATAGTTTTGGAAGATTTCCTGAGTGGAGTTTACTTCTATCTCTAAGTAACCTAAATTTGAGCCCTTGGTTATATTAGGTAAGATTCTAGAGAATTACGCATATGTGATACATTCCCCTCAATCATAAAATTGCTTCAGGTTTAGATCATTCCTGCATCAATATGAATTGTCAGAAGTTCAGGTTCATTTTTTTACTCATTGCAAAGCTGTAGAGAGCATTGCTTGGTATCACACAGTGTCAAAAGTATGAAGAAAGCCACTGAATTACTCCAGAGAAACCTAGTCTTCTCCTCAACCATTGTTAGATCTTCACTTGAAGATTTAGTAAAAGTTAGTTAGCTTTGATTTCCTCTGTCCATCAATTTCCAGAAAGCCTGGAAAAATTTCTTATATAGTAGCACACAGGACACTATGTGCCAAACTTATTGTTGGCATTGTTTTATTCCCTACTGTCTTATTCCTCATCTTTTCAAATGTTTTGTATATCTTAGGTGGCATGAATAAATCATTATTTTATGAATATTTATAGCTACCTCAAATTTGTTTCAAAAGTGATTATCATATGTATCTTATCATCAGTATTTACTAAAACCACTATAAGCCCTTCATAAATGGTATCTCATTTAATTCTTACCAAACCAATTATTATATTTACTCCTATTTTACACATTAAGAAACAGACTCAGGGATTTCCCAAAGTCATCTAACTGGTTAGATCCAACAATTAGTATGCTGCTAAACTGAGATTTCAACCAAGTGTATGCAGATTTATATGATGGGTTCCCAAACATTTCATGAGGCTGGATTTTCAGTGTGCAGATTGTACATGTGTGTTTGTGAGCAAGCAACCAATTGCATACTTGCATTGAACTTACAGAAATCCAGATTCTTTATCATTCTTTAAACCAGTAATATGGTTGGACTGTTGAAATTACACCAGGTTTCTTTAACGGCAAGAAAAGGTCGTTGTGGAGATAAACACAGAAACATGCAGAATATCTAGAATTTCAGTTGCATAAAATTAAAAGTTAGACTTCTATCTTTAAAATAATTCATCCTAGAAAGTTTAGCAGCTCATGCTGCCCCATATCATTCCACACCTGATGTTCAGCTCGCCCTGTCCTTTCCCATGAATAAATATTTTACTAACCTGCCTTCTTCTTAGTCTCTACCACCAACAATTTAAGGTTTAACCAATTCTTGGGCAAGTCATTTAGACTTTTGGCCTTATAACTCCAAATTTTTAATTTAGAAATATGTTTGGGCAAAGGAAACAAGCTCAAGATATTTAGTCACGATAGTCATACACTATGGTAGATGTAGTTAAGAATATTATAATTGTCTCTGAAAAGTAACAGAGCACTGCATTTATATTTTTTACTTTTTATTTTATTGGTACATTTTACATATATATATAGTGATATAGTTTGTACCTATAAATAATATATATATATAATGATACAGTTTGTACCTATAAATAATATATCTTGCCTCTTTTTTTCCCATTCCCCGCCCCTACCTTCAACCCCTCTTCCTCTATTTATTTTCAAAAGCTTCACTTCCACTTTTTCTTCTATCCTTTTTTTGCTGTCTCTTCTATCCTTTTCCCCTCTCCTCTCCCTTGTTCCTTCACTGGAGCACTACTCTGCCATAAAGAAGTTTGAGACATTTGTAGCTAAATGAATATACCTTGAAACCACACTCTTGAGTGAAAGAAATTGGACACACATGTTCAAATATTACATTTTCTCTGGTGTGAGAAACTGAAAGTGTCAATAAGGACCAAATGGATATTGAAAAGTGGGAAGAAAAGTTCAAATGAGAAGGGGTACAATTCCAAATTTAAAACTGAGAAAGTATACATGCCATTCAGTTTTTATGAGGATCAAAAAAAGCAAAAGCAAGTATATGGAAGAGGTTTACAAGTAATTGATTTTCTTCAATATCTTGCTTTTGCATAAAAATGTTATGATTACATTTAGAAATAAAAGGCCTTATACTCATGGTAAGGATGTGGAGGATGCCCTGATTGGAGGGGGGTATTCCATTTGCTTCAGTAATTATAGACCTATAACAAGAAGTCACTTCCAAGACTATCATTCAGCCTAAAAGCAAGGATTAAATGATTCCTTAGTGCCACTCAGAACTCACCATTTGATAATCTAGACATTTTCCTCATTTTGTGAATTATGGCTTTCATCTACTTTTCAAAAGATTTAACATGTCATTCAGTAAGAGCTTGCTTTCCATGTTTACATATGCCAAAATATCACTTATTAATGAGTAAAGACATTTTACTAATTGGCATTATGATTAAGGAGACATTTTCCCTAACAAATGCGAATATTAGTAAATAACAATTATTCATTTTCAATTAATTACATAATATATCTTTATCATGTTTTATATTATTGTTTACTGGTCTAGTGTCTTCAGAATATCAGGCTTTTTTGACACTTTCATCAAGTTATTACACCACATTTAGTATCCTCTGTAGCTTGTAAAATAACGACATCGAATAATAAGTCACTGAAATTTCCTTTTAACCAGGCCTTAAAAACTCAGAAGGAATAGCATATTCATTTATTTAGATATATGATACTCTCCGTGCTCTTTTCTAATATGACAACTGATGGTTTCGTCTTTGTGCCGGAGTCCATTAGGGAACATTCAAATACAGGCTGACAGGTGCTCTCTTCAAACACAAAGTGACAAAAAACTTAAGACAAAATTTAACTTGCAAGTTACTGAGAGAAGTGAATGTAATGGTAGAACCATCCACTGTATATTCTCTATGTTCTCTTTCACACCTTGGCTTCTCTTTACTACTCAGAATGCCTTTTCCAATCTGTGAAAGACAACTTCTTTGCCCAGACTGTGTTTCAGGAACCACATTTTCATTTTCAATATATATATATATATATATATATATATATATATATATATATTTTTTAAACTTTTACTACTGAGCCAAACTTCTACTCACTCTAGAAGCTGGAAGAAATAGCTTTTTCTATCCCTGTCTTATTCATACTCCACAAGCATCAGACATCTATCTCTCTAAGAGGTGGTTCGATGACAGCAATGGAAGAAAATGAATTTTAAGTCATTGTGAAGTTGCAGGATGCTGACTGGCCTGCCTTCCCCTCAGTGGAGCACATGGCAAGCCCAGTGCTTGTGGCAGGAGTAGAGGGCTAGCTGCTGACTCCCAAGCCCGGGTAGCCTCCAGCAGGGACTATTCTGCTCCCTGAGATCTGGAGGTTGCCGAAGTCCCAAGTTGTTTTGTTACTTTGGAAAGCAGCATTCACTTTCAAACCAGCCTGTTCTTCAAACAGGATTTAAAGCTTCTAAAGGGCCATGGGATAGTTCTATTATGTCAGTGTCCTCCTGTAATCAGATTGCTGGCTTTTTTGCTGTTTATTTTTTTCTCAGCAGTGTTGCATCATCAAATAAGTATTTAAAAAATACTAGCACTTGTCAGGTATGGTTATAAATCCTAAGGATGAGGCCTTGGATAAATCAAAGTCCCTGGTGCTTCGAATATTGTGAGTAGATCAGTGCAACAAAAATGGACCTGTGTTCTTAACAAATCATACTAATACATCAGTTGTCAAACTCAATTCATTCCAAATTTGTGTTCAAACACCCAAATTTTACAAGTGAACGTATTTTTCCTATAAAAAATAACGGGAGCTGGCGTAGGGACAGCCAGACCTAAGCCTTTCCCTTGAGTCAGCACCATTCGTGGACTATGGGGTGGCAGGATGGAGCAGGGAAAACAAGGCCTCACTCACCAAGAAGCAAGTGCATGCGTGCACGCGCACACACACACACACACACACACCCTGCCGGGTGAACCAATGTCATGCACGGACTTCTGCAGATATAGGGACAGCCAGACCCCAGCCCCTTCGGAGTACAGACTGGCAAACAAGAAGTACCAACCTCCCACAAGTGACAGGTTAATCCAGATGATGTAATGATAACTATTGAGGCGAAATGCAATTTGATGCTTACGGTGCTTTGGAGTTTCACTAATGTTGCAGGTCTGGGGCGAGTGGCCTGATCATTTGTTCAGAAGATAACAGTTCACAGTGTGGCATCTAGGGGGATCTCCTTCTGAAGGTGATAGCCGTTTTTTATTTCCTATTATCTTGTTTTGAAGTCTTGTACTGTTTTCATTGTTTTGTTGAGTTGGATTTTATTCTCTTTTGTTTTGTTTGATTTTGTTATATCCAATGACATGAGCAGCTCTTTCAAAGATAGCAAGATATATTATGGTAGCCATTTTGAATTTATTATTGTCTTGTTTTGAAGTTCTTTATTGCATTCACTGCTTTGCTTTTATTGTTTCTATTCTATTCTGTTCTATTTTATTTTTACTATGTCTGAAGGTATCTGCAGCTATTTTGAAGACACCAAAAGGCATTATGGTAACTATTGTTGATTTCATAATGTTTTGAAGTCCTGTATCACTTACACTGTTTTGATTCATTTTATTCTATTTTATTTTCCTTGGTTTTATCCTCTTTAAAATAAAATTTTAAAAAAGAAAAAATGGAAAACCAAATAATTGGTTCTAAGACTCAAAAATTACACTTATAAATTCATTTTCCCAGGACTTTAATAAGCTTCACAATTATTTCTTTAACTGTCAAGCTTCTCAGTTTTCCTCTTAGCTGTACTGGCAGTATCACTAACTTTATTTGGAGCCATAGTTATAATGTTTTAACACAAATAAAGTGTAAAAAATACAGCACAATGATGAACGTTTAAATATACCGGCACTAGAAGTATGTGTTGTTTGTGTGAGAGCAGTCCTTAAACTGCAGTGTCACCCTTTGTGTCTGTGACAAGACAAGAAAAATGACTCATTGTCCTCTGTCATACAGGTTTTATCAGTTTGAATTCTTGGTTTGACTATTGAGCAAAGTTACTAACACTGAGCAGACATTTTTTGAACTTTGCTGTTTAAGTGAGAAAGTTTGAACTTGGAGTCATTCAACAATCAAGGTATCACTGTAATAATTATATTTTATATAAATTTAGTAAATTAACAAGTGAATAAATATAGAAAATTTGATTTCAGCAAATGAGACAATAAAGTGTATGGGGATTGGGATGGCTAACTGAGCTAATATGATTTAGGAAGTACTCACTGAGGTAGGGATTTTTACTCTGTGACCTACATGATAAGTGAATTCATACAAGGAAGAGGAATAAAAAAGGAAAGAACCATCATAGTGGTAAAAAAAATTTTTTTGCAGAATTTGTTAAGCCCTGGGAAAAATAAATTCATAAGTATAATTTTTGTAACTCAATACCAATTATTTGATTTGCCATTATTTCATATTGGAAAAATATGTTCAGTTCTTGAACTTTTTGGTGTTCAAATACAAATTTGGGATGGATTGAGTTTGACAACTGAAATAGTACTGTATGAAACTTCACCTCACATTTCAGAAATAAGCACTGCCTTCATGTACCCATGAGACATTTATAACTTTTACCATTGCCTTAGATATACCACTATCACTTTGTCTCTTGTCACAGTTTTAAATGATAGGAAGTCTTCAATCAAAGTGCTGACAGATTCAGTGTCTGTCAAACACCCACTTTCTGGCTCATAGATGGCTATCTTCTTACTGTGCCCTATTGCGGGGTCTCAGTTGTAAGAGAATTAGTATTATTCATTATGATTCCACACTTAGGACCTAGTGACCTTCCAAAAGTTCCAGTTCCAAATACTCTCACATTAGAGAAAAAATTTCAGTATATGAAATATGAAAAAGGAGCACAAACACGCAGTAGATAGCAGAAATGTTTCCAGTATATCTTTTTTCTTTTTTCTCAGTAATGTATTTTTCTCACTTACTGCTTGCCTATTCCAAAGATGAAAATAGATTCCTGGCCTTAATATTCAGATACTCTTCCCATGCCACAAGATATACTATCAGTTTAGCAGGTCCAGGTGGTCATTATACTTTTCCAAATACAGTGTCACTTCTACTGCAAGAATCCTCATTTAACATTTGCATTTCAAGTTTCCAGTCACTCTGCTACTACTTGTGACTAATTGTGTATATATAGTCTTTTCCACTGAAGATTTCTGTTGTTAAATCTGTTGTTCAGCCCAGCCATTGTTGAGTATTTTCTTCGTCAGAGGAGCATAAACAAATGATGTTTTTATAAGCTTTTGTTTCTTTAATGGAATCTTCCTTTCATCATGACAGGGGGATGAAATTTGAAGTAACTGTAAGTTCTGGCCCCAGTCATATCCTCTCTTATTTTACTGTTTAGCAGCTCTGCTATTTTGACTTTTCACTTTTATAGTTTCTTTCTAAACAGAATCTTGTGGCACTTTCTTTTTAAATTTGGAGATATAATGCTTTCACCAGAAATATATCTACATATATCTCCCTTTCCATTATCCTTCTTGGATTAGGGGAGCTTCATCAATCTGCCAACTACTTTTCATTTCAAAGAATTTTTTACCCTATTATGAAAAACTTTAGATATTCAAAACAAGTTCAAAAATTTCCCAATACATTTAAACATTCTTCTATGTATTTTATATAAGACACTGAATGGAGTTAATAGTGATGCTAAAAGTATAAAAATTAAATAGCAATTAAACCTTATTGCTTACTAGTTTTATTTTTAAGAAGCAGGTAAAATTTTCCTAGCATAAACATTTTACAAAATATTATAAAGCTAAATTATGATTAAAAATTAATAATGTGATGTCTATAGAAATGGTAACAAGAAATAATGAATGTGTTCCATTCTTTGCAAAAGCTTTCATGAGTCATAATAAAACTTTGGTTGATTTATAAACAATTGTGTTAAAAAGAGAAAACTATGATTGAAAGGAAGGTCTAGCATAATTCAGGTAGAAAGTGATATTGATTTACATGACAATATTCTGCCTAAATAGTATTTCTGTAAACTTAATCAGATCTAGACTTTTTGGAAATTAACCTCATAAAAATTATAAAAGTTATATAAGAGAATTTTCTTGAATTCTATGATTGCATTCCTCAGTTAGTCTATGCCTTACTGCTGATTTCTACACCCTGCTTTGAAAGTTATTGGCGTTTATTAATAGAAACACTAAGTCTACTGGAAGGCAAGGTAGATAGAAGTCCTGGAGACATAGGAGTAGGCAGAGAATTCATGAACAAAACGCAAACTGCATGGGAAACACTTCAATGAATCAACAAATGGGATCTCACATTATTGAAAAGTTTCTGCACTTCAAAGGAAGTCACCAACAGAGTGAAAAGAAAGCCAACAGAGTGGGAAAAATTTTTAACCAGCAACCCCTCAGACAAAGGACTTGTGTCCAAAATATATAAAGAATTGAAAAACATCAAGCCCACCCAAATTCAAAGACCCTCTCCAAAAATGGGCATCTGAGATGAACACACAGTTCTCAGAGAAAGATATACAAATGGCAAATAAATACATGAAGAAATGTTCACCATCACTGTTCATTCAAGAAATGCAAATTAAAACAGCATTGAGATTCCACCTTACTCCGGAAAGAATAGCTGCCATCAAGAAATCAACTGATAACAAATGTTGGCGAGGCTGCGGGGAAAAAGGAACACTGCTCCACTGTTGGTGGGAATGTAGACTGGAGCAACCATTATGGAAATCCTTATGGATAATTCTCAGAAGACTAGAATTGGAAGTTCCATTCAATCCAGCTATCCCCCTCTTGGATATTTTCCCCAAAGAACTGAAAAGTTCATATCACAGTGATATATGTGCACTCATGTTCATAGCTGCACAATTTGTGATAGCTAAATCCTGGAAACAACCAAGGTGCCCATCAAGTGCAGAGTGGATGAAAAAGATGTGCCATTTTTATACAATGGAATATTACTCAGCTATAAAAAGGATGACCTTGAGGCCTTCATAGACAAATGGAGACAACTTGAGACTATCCTCATTAGTGAAATAAATAAGAATCATATTTATAAATATCATATTGTGTCTCTAGTGTAAAAAGTAAATAAGAACTTCAAGAGTAATAAAACCAAAATGTGTAATTGCTATTGTAAAAAAGAGAGAAAAAGAAAGTGCTCTAAGAGATATAACTGCATGTATGTTTGAGTGTGTAAAATAGATGACCATATTGCTGAATCTTTGTTGGATCTTTGAGCAGAACTGTTTGTAGTCTGACTGTTTGAATATTTACTATGTACCCTTTAACTTTGTAACTTGAACAACTTCATCCAGGATGACAGTACGTAATTTATAAATTACTGATTTCTTAGTGGGGCTTTTTCTCATTCTCCTTTTTCTTTCTTTCTTTTAGAATTCTGCATTGTTGCTACCCTTTTTTCTTTTTTGTTTTTTTTTTCTTCACTGTAAATAAAATTTTAAAAATGTATAATTGCTATTGTAAAAAAAGAGGAAATAGGAAGCGCTATAAAAGATATAGGTGCATGTATGTTTAGGTGTGTGGGATTGATGACCATATTTCTGGGTTCTTGTTGGGTTCTTGAACAGATCTGTTTGTACTCTCACTGCTTTAGTGTCCACTTTGTGTGCTTTAATTCTGTAACTTGAATAACTATTTCTAAAAGAACAGTATGTAATTTATCAACTAGTTATTTCTTACTATTTATCTTCTTTTCTTGAAATTCTGTAATATTTCTACCTTTTTCCTGTTTTTTTTCTCTTTAAATAAAAAAATATGAAAAAAAAAGTTACTAACATTTGTTTGTCTTGCTGCTAAGGAAAGTAAGAAGGGAGTTTATCTATTCCAATCACTGGCAGAATTGGTAAGTAAGAAAAACTTACTTTGATTTTCTCAAACCATATCTCTGCATTATTTATCTTTCCCTATAGATGCATGGGGGCTGTTATGCTTTCTATTTCAGAAGTGATATCAGTTCCAAGGACATGAGTAGTATCAGATTTATAGGTATCTCTGATTGAATAGCAGGTTGCAAATGTCAGTAAATGTAAAGTATATATTTTAAGTATTCAAAAAGCATTTACGTAGTAATCAGTAGAAATAACACCAAAATTAGTAACCACAATTGTACCAAACTGTGTTCCATCCTCTGAAGGTAGATAGATATGCTTCACATTTACAGACTAGGATATTATATCATCTCATCTGAGGGAAATGAACACCGGAAACATAATGCATATCACACGGTCAGTACAGCATCATGAGTACAATACATGTGTACATATCTTCTCTAAATAGAAATAAATCCACACAAGTACAGTTCATTCCAATAATGCAGAAAAGTAATTAAAATAGGGAATGATATCAGTGAAGCACATCCTAGCATATCAAGAGGAACCTTTCTCAAAACTCCTTCTTAACAAATGCAAGTTTGGGCTTTGTGGGGGCCACTGGAATGAACAGGAATAAACAGAATAAACAACCAACAGGGGAAAAACAGTCAATACATAGAGACCATATAAATATTTCTAAAACTTATTTCCTAAACAACTTTCACAAGCTCCATTAGCCAACCAAAAGAACGAAAGTGATTTGCGAGACTCTAGAAAAGCCTGCCTACGGCTGAGACTTACTTGGACCATAGAAATAGGAACTGTTTTGGAACCACCCTGCAGGTACAACAAAAGAAAAGCTCAATAAACTTTTTTTCTGATCTAATTTGTAAATAATAATTAGGCAGTGTGCAAATAAAAAAAAATGACTCTTTGCTCCAGTTTGCTTTAAATCAAAGAAAATGCTCCTTATCTATCAGTGTGAATGTTCTGTACTTTTGACTCTGTTTACTTAAACAACTCTAATCCCAGATAGTTTATTAATAGTATGTGGGGCTGGGAAAAAGGGAAAAGAACTGAAAGTTTTGTGCTGTTTTTGCTAACAAGTAACAAAAGGGTTTTCTTTCTTTCATTTCATACATTTAATAATAATCAAATGGATGTATAAATAGTGGAAGAGTCCAGAGTAAGGACATCTATTAAAGAGAAAGGACAAAATGCATGGGACAATTAAGGAAATAAGTTTTTCCAAATTCTTTTAATGGAAAGAAATTTCACTGATGAAAATTATCTAAAAAGGAGTGTGGTTTTGTAGAAGCGGGTAAATAAAGTAGTCATCAGGGAGTTACTGAGGAAAAATGAAGTTGGGTGTTATTTCAGTCATCAAAGAACAGAGATTGGTTTTATTTAAGAACAAGGGCATGAAGGGTCTTTCTAAGGTTGGTTATTTCTCAGAAAGCAAGAGTGGAAGCACAAGGTTCACCTAAGTTTTAACACTGTCTTCACTTTTTTAATGCTTTAAAAAATATTTTTTAGTAATAGTTTTTTGTTTGCTTGTTTGTTTGTTTGTTTGTTTTTTGAGACAGGGTCTCACTATGCAGTCCAGGATGGCCTCAAACTCACAAGGATCCTCCTGTATCAGCCTCCTGAGTGCTCGGATTATAGGTGTGTACCACCACACCCAGTTAGTTGTAGTTTAAGTAAAAGAGTCATTTTTTTGCACACTGCCCAATTATTATTTACAAATTAGATTAAAATACTGAGTAATACCAAAACTAGTACAAAGAATACATTGTCAAACACTATGATAAGAACATTTTCAAATTTATACTTTAAAACAACTCAAATTAAAGCAAAAATAAGTCTTCTGAAACATACATTGAATTCTATAATTTTTATAGATATCTAAAGCTAAAGTATTAGAGTAACAAGACAACACATTTTTTTCAACTAGAATGGCATAGACTTTACCTCCATTTCCTGTACAATAGTACTTTCTTCTTTTATTATTTTATTATGGAAATTTTCAAACACACAAAATCAATAGAATGGCATAATGAAGATTCACTGCTGCCACCCAACTTTAAGGACTATCACATTCTACCATTCATATTTCATGTTTTTATTCAAATATTCTAAAATGAAACTCAAATATTATGTTTTTTAACTAATACTTAATTGTGGCAATTTAACTGACAGTGCTTTTTTAAACAAACCCACCATAACATTATCATAATCTAATAAATCCAGTAATAATTCTTTAATTTTACAGTCTTTACTACATTCAATTTTTATCTATTTCTCCAAGAAGGTCTATTGATTTATTCCATTCAGGATCCAAATGTTTTTTGTGGACTGGCATCTGGTTGGCTCTTCATCACTAACACACCCCTTCTCTATTTTTATTTCATGTATTTGTTGAGAATCTGAGCCTCTTATTTTATAGAATTTTCATCCTAAATTTGGCTAGCAGTTTCCTGGGGGTTCTTTTACCATGTTTCTTCAATCCAACTAAATGGATAATTAGCTCTAAATCTTGAATAGGTTCAGATTCAAAGGTTTATTTTTTTTGGTAGAAGTATTTCATAGATGATATCATGTGATTCCCTTACTGCATGTACTGTGTCTGATTGTCCCACTTGAAGTATAAAATTGCTCAGTGAGTTTAAAACTTGCCAGACCAGATCAACAGCTTTGTATTTTGAATATAAAAATATCCTTTGAGCTCAAGATTTCTGCATAGTTAAAATATTCTCTTTCCTCTAGCTAAATGAGTAGTATTTTAAAAGGGATATGCTTTAACTCATTTATTTGATTGTTTTTAAAACTTCCAAAGGTGATATTAGTATTACTTTTATTTTACAAATAAAGGAAACTGGGGCATAAAAAGTTTAAATAATTTGCTTAATTTGGGACGTGAACCTACATAACTTATTGCTAGATCCATGCTTCTCAGCTGATGGACTTGATATGTCCACATTGTATAAGGTGCTCTGTGTTACCTATAGAGAGTGTTCCAAGAGTAGCCATTGGATCATTATCATCCTGAGGCATAAGATTCAGCATTGTATTTTAAAGATGGATCCTGTTTCGATGGACTGCTTCAGGGTTTTCCCCCCACATCCATTTTGCTCATGTCAGGGGAAGCACCTGAATATTTCATGGAGACTTACTGAGGGAGTGCTCCTCAGCAGTAGCCGCAAGTTAATATTCTGGGGTTGGAGAACTATATTCAGTAAACCTCTACTGGCACACGATGTTTGTAGGTAGCTTGCCAGTGGGCTTAGAGTCAACTAAAAAGTATCTGTTTATTTTGTTTGTGACTATGTTCAGAGATTTTGAATAAATTAATTTTATTTGAATTATAATGTAATGAGACACTACTGGATAAGAAAGTGGAATGCTAACTTAATAACAAGTAGTTTTTGCCACATTGCCTTATTTTGTATTATCTACATTATTTGAGATACTTTAAAATCCACACATACTGAGTACACATCAGAACTGGCCTTCATTAATGAACTTAAGATAACTGGAGAAAAACTGTAAAGGGTCCAAGCTGGAGACAGTCTGATATGTATAGGCACTAGATTGAAAACTGGTGGACTTAGTTTGTGCACGCAACCCTGAGAAAGTTGTGACACTTCTTGAAAACAGAAAACCTGGTGCATTGAGTTTTGGACTATTTTTAAAATCAGAAAATTTTCCAAAAAAACTCACTCAAGTTTTAAGCATGTAAATGTATTCTTAAAGGATCAAATTTTCTGAAATACAGGTGAAATACTTACAGCCCTACCCATTTAGTATCTCTCTTTCTCACCATTTAAAAGGATGTCTCAGAAATGACCCTGAAATTCTAGGTCTCTTCACAGAAAAAGATGTACAAAAATATGAAGCTATATGATCTCTAAAGGACTTTCTTTCATTTGCCATAAACATATCATCAAAGAAAGATCCATAAAACCAAACCTCAAGAGAAGTAATGCCCACAATCTTAGAATGATCAATTGAAGTAAAAAGCAGGCTTTCTACCTCCAAGATTCCTCCAAGATAGGCTGTAATCCTTTCCCCCGTTTCACTTATTGATGTGTTAATTCTTAGAAAGCCACTATTTTTCTTTGATAAATTCACTTTTTTCAAATATTGTCTTAGACTGACTCTTAAACATTAGATACGAAATTTACTTCCAACCTCTGGATATCATGAGTCTCTGAAGACGGGCACATCTTGATAAAGGTAAAACAGTGCTTCTGGATATGCGTGCACATATTAGAAAGTCTCTAAGACATATTCTGGAAGGGACATCAGAAGTCAAGGATGAAAGGGTAGGAGGGAAAAAGAGACATATTAAGAGTTCTTCACTGTTTGGTCAGGGGTTGGCCATGACTATCAATTTGATTTATATAGACTCTCACAGAAAGCCACTCTGTCTATTTCAGAGAAATTTTAAGAACCATGGCATAAGAACATCATAACAAATGCACAATGCTTTTCATGAGATTCACAAATTACATTTGAGAAAAACTGGGACCATATACTCTTTTAAATTTGTCTCTTATTCATCTCTTCCCTCAATATTAGCATTGTATTTTCTCAATAATTTGTTACTCTCTTTCTGTGCTTCTTATCAATTTAGATAATACCGGCATGACTACTCATATTGACGGGGTTATTACTAGTTCCTAATCATTTTTGTTTGTGTTTTATTCATTTCCCACAGAAAGACTATAACATCTAAATCATTCATTAGTTTTAGCATCAAATTAAATGTGCTTTCTATGAAATGTTTCTGACTTGTTTAGCTACTGACTGGCTTTATTCATTAAAGTGGATAGGGAATGTTAGGGGAGTTTTTTCCTAATGGCTAATAAAGCTAAATGTTATTTGTGTGCAGTGATCTCAGGGTCAGGGTAGGTCTTAAGATTAAGATCATTAAATTTGTCCTATGTTTTAAACCGGGAACATTGGTGGTTAACTTACCAGGAAACAGAACAAATGGCTGGTCAACATCACTCTGATTTTGAACATCTAACGGCTGGTACATCTTGTTTGTTGAACTGAGCAACCACTTAACTCTAATGGCTATTTTCAAGGTCAAATTTGTTTTAAACCTTCAGTCATAGAAATACTAAAGTAAATGTTCACAGAATACTGTGCTTCTAGTAGAAATAAGGTGAGGAATAAGGCATCCATTTCATTGTATAAAGACAGCTGTAACGTTGAATCTAGTTTGAAGATTACCCAGTGTGCCACAACTGGGTGACAAGCTGAGAAGTTTTTGCCACTGACTAAATTTACATAACCAATAAATTGTACTATGGTTAGGCTTCAATATCTTACTGTAGTGAAACAACCAATCAATTCAGTAATTGGCAAGCCAGCTACAACACAAAATCTTTGACTACTGTGAGACAAAAGCAATATGCATTCAGTGAAAATCACACTTAGAATTGTGCATTTTGATCTTTTCTAGGGCCAGCAATAGAGTGTATAACACTCTTCCAAATTCTAAACAACAGCAGCAAGCTGCAACTCCCAGGCAACCACAGAGTCACACAAGAAAAAAAAAAAAAACTGATACTGGACAACAGGCATGCCCAAAATGTGGCCCGTGGGCCACGGTGCGGTCATGGATAGTAGGTTGTGCAAGTTACAAATTATAAATGTTAATAGAATTATCTTTTTCTAGTTATATTTTTCATGATTTGATGCTGTGCTGTTTGAACAGGCTTGTGTAAGTGACTTCAGACTGCTGTCCTGGTTACGGCATCTTGCAGTGCTAACTCTCACCTCCTGCCATACTCAGTCACTCAGATCAAAACCCCTGTTTGATCCTGGAGGGAGTGACCTGGTGGGTAAAACACAGTGACTACCAAAATAGTATTTCAACTTTCCTACACATTTGTGTGTGCCAGAAGATAGGTGTTTATTGCAATTAAGCAGGTATGCAAGTTTCTTACTTAACTATTAGACTTGGACTTGTATTATTTAATAAAATAATTTAAACAAGTTAAAAGTTTTTTGGCAAAGGTAGTATAAGAAGTGCAAAGACATGCCAAATAGTTTTTTTGCTTATGATTTTGTTATAATTACATATACAACATGGCTAACAGATAAATCATTGCTTATATTAACTTCATATTGTGTTGTATTGTATTGTATTGTATTGTATTGTATTGTATTGTATTCTATTCTATTCTATTCTATTCTATTCTATTCTATTCTATTCTATTCTGAGTTGCATTAATACATTCAGCACAAAAATAAATTAGAGCTTGGCATGGAGGCACACACCTGTAATCTCAGCATTCTAGAGGGTGAAGCAGAAGGGTTGCTGAGAGTTCAATGCCAGCCTGAGCTTCATAGTGAGTTCAAAACTAGCCAGAACTACATAGCAACACCCTGTTCCCATAAATCAATAGATCAATAAGGTCATGTCACTTTACTAGACTTTGTAAGACTGACTTTTCCAGAGAAAATATTCTTCACTTAACAATCATGTCTTATTTGTGTCATTGCTTTTTGCAATGCATATATTTGTGAACAACTATTTTCAAGAATGAAGAACAAAAATTAAAATTAAAACAAAAATTTCTGACAAGCACTTTGAGAACTCACTAAGAATTACAACCACTTCCATCAAACCAGA
This sequence comes from Hydrochoerus hydrochaeris, assembly GCA_004027455.1. Taxonomy (NCBI): domain Eukaryota; kingdom Metazoa; phylum Chordata; class Mammalia; order Rodentia; family Hydrochaeridae; genus Hydrochoerus; species Hydrochoerus hydrochaeris. The sequence goes on from PVLA01005605.1 coordinate 70,645, forward strand.
CACTGATGTATTTATTTCACAAAAACAGGGTTAAATATTCCACTCTTGGGTTTATGTTTCCCTCTTTTCTTAAGGTTATAACAAAAACATAGTTTTTTTTACATTATACCCTAGATATATTATGTATTTCATATATAGCTAAAGACAATTACTTTTCACTCCATGTGGCTCTGGTGAGCCAAAAGGTGAGACAACATCCTACAGTTCATGGTTTTTTATGATACATGATAAATTAGGTGTGTTAAATACATTTTCAAAAATGTAAACAGTATTTTCAATTTATGATAGATTTATCCATATGTAAATCTATCCATGAGTCAAGGAGCATATATATATATATATATATATATATATATATATATATATATATATATTATATATATGCTTGGCAAGAGTCTGCATTGCAATGTTAAATAAAAGAAGCAACAGTCATTTGTCCTTGTCGTGTTCCTGATCTTAGGGGAAAAATAGCCCTTCACTAGCAATTAAGATTGATGAAATTTCGTAAAAGCTCTTTATCAGATTTAGCAAGTTTCATGTTATTTGTTGAGTATTTTTATCATAAAGGGTATTAGATTTGTTAGTAACTTTCCATGTCTATTGAGACTTATTTATCGTTTTTCCTTTATTGATATTATATATTACACTCATTAATTTTTAAGTGTTAAACCAATATTGTATTCTTAAGACAAATTCCACTTGCTCATATAATAAATATCTTTTATGTATTTCTAAATTCAATTTGCTGATATTTTGATGAAAATGTTTACTTCTGTGTTTATAAATATATTGGTAGCTTTCTTGTGATGACTCTTGGATTTCACTGCTAGGGTAACATTGTCCTTTTAGAACATGTTAGAAAGTGGTCACCTTTTGTCTAATGTTTAATAATTTGTACAAAGTTCATATTAGTTCATTAAATGTTGGCCAGAGTCCACTACCAAAAGTATCTAGCTCTAAACTTTAAGTCTGTGCTATAAAGATGGAGAGTTTTGTTTTTGTTTTTGTTTTGTAATCAAACTCACAACCTTGCACTTGCAAGGCAGGCACTTAAGTATACCACTGAGCTAAATCCCCAGCCTGAGATTTGTTTTTTTAATTTCCAATTGTTTTAGTTAGCTTTCTTGTCACGGAGACACAATACCTAACACTCACAATTTAAAGCAGGAAGAGCTTAATGTGGCTCACAGATCCAGGAGATTCAGTCCATGGTCAGCAGGATCCAAGGCAGGATCATAGCAGAATGATGAGTGGAGCAAAGCTGCTTATTCGTGACAGCTAGGAAGCAGAGTGGGGGAAGAGTGACAGAGAGAAAGGGACAAGGGATTACACATAGACACCTATATAACATTTTCATGACCCATCCAGACATACTCAGAAGTTAAATATATAGAGTCCACCAAAAATGAATACATGCTTCAGGAAAAGAAAAATAGTGATACTTTTTCAACAAATGGATTACTCTTGTATGGGGGATCCTAGAGGATGTCATATATCACAGAAAACTCACTATACAACTGGTTTTGGAGAAGAAATTGGAAATGCATGTGCAGCAATCTCAATGACCAAGCTTACTCAAGCAGCAGTTTGTCATATTAATACATGTCTGGAAGCTACTGGTTACCATTTTGAGCACCTCTTGCAATTGTAGTGGTCAAAGGTAACTTGTACTGATGTCTCAATAAACTTAGAATTAAATTATTTAATGTCTCAATAAAATTAGAATTAAAATATTTATACAAGTTTTTGTTTTCCTGAAAAGTGTATAAATTTTTATGAACACTTTGTGCCATGTTTTAGTTATTATAAACTTGTGATATACATTGAAATTAGGAAGAGTAATGCCTTCAACTTGTTCTTTATAAGATCTATTGCTTATTCAGGGTTTTTTGTGGTTCCACATGTAGGTATATTTTTTCTATTTTAGTAAAAATTACAATGCCATTGGGATTTTAATAGGAACTGCACTGACTCTTAGATCATTACTGATATTTTAACAATAGTAAGCTTTAGTATCCACTAACACAGATGTCTTTATTGCATCAATATTTTAAATAATGTCATTTGAAAATTTGTTTTGTTTCCAAATGCTTCCACAAATAATCTTAGGAACTAGGAACTGAGTGAAAATATTTTACTCTTTAGATTGACAAGCTAAGGCATTGTAGAATTTTTTTTTCTGCAATAAATTTTTCACCTAGCCTCAGTAAGATTAAAATATTTATGAGTGTGATTATTCAGGGAAAAAGAGGTACCTTTGAATATGACAAATTGAAGCTATTATGATAGGTAGTAAGATCTTTTGATGAGGAATTTCAATCCTAATTACATTTTATTAGTTATATCTGATTTTCCTAGATTGATTAAAAAGTGATTTCTGTGATCATGCATTCAGAAATACACATTTATCCATTCAAGGCACAGTTCAAAATTCTATTGGAAATCTTATTATTAATTAGCTTATTAACAACAGCTTATTATACTATAGGCAAACAAAAGAACATAGCAGAAAATTAAACTATTTAAATATTTAATCTTATATTTGAGAAGGTATAGTTTCCTGCACACAATTTTTCCACAATGCTTGGGTCCACTTGGATTGTATGAGCTGATATTTTATAACTTCCAAAACACTAAAACAAAAAGAGTTTACTTAAAGTGGAATTCTTTTTTCTCTTTTTTTATTTTAATGGAAGAATAGGGAAACATAATCTTGAGACCTGCATGGAAAAAAAAATACCTAAATACAATTATACAACACTGACATGTTTTCTATTTAAGGTACTGCGTTGTACTCCATTCTTTTGAGATAAAGAACACACAGAACACAGATAGGTTATATTCCTTACACTTAATCATAATTACATACCGTCTAAGAATGCATACCTTTGTTTTCATTTTCTGCTACCTGTCAGTTACCATTAGATAACTTTCACCTCCAATTAATAAACGTGTATTTCTTAAAGACAAAGCATTAACATTATCTTAATAAATATGGTAAACCAGTTATAATAGCTTAGATTTGTAAAGACACTTAGCTTTACAAAACACACTTACAAAAGTGAAACTATCACTCAAAACTACAATGGGACACATTTTATTGTTCATGTTTTGTGATGAGAAAATGAAAGCCTCCCTAGTAGAAACCAGACTAACTCAAACTTCAGAATCAATGTCCAACATTCTTTCCACAATTTTTTTCATCATTACCAATACCTGAAAGATACAGCCTTGTTTTTTCACGTAGTCTAGTTGCTGTCTCAGATATTAAGATGCAAGACATATAAATTTGAGTATGTGAGGGTGTGGAAGTAATAAGCATTGTGTGATCTGGAAAGAAGCCAGAGTGCTGCCTCAGTTCACCGATTTAATTCCTTCCATGTTTCCAGAGAATATGACCGAAGTCGTGTTGCTCACCATATGCGGAGGTCACCAACGGAAGCTAAATGTTCATGAACAGAAGTTCATGAACTAAGAGCCTTAGTTACAACCTGAGCCTTCTGAAGCACTTAGCGAAGTGTTTCTGAATATGTACCTGGAGAAATGCCCAGCACTAGAACTTTCGGAAGGAAATTGGTTTACGTCAATCACTGGAATTTAGGCGTTAATGAACCTGGTTTGCAAGGAAATATGATGGTTACTCGGCATAAAAGATACTTAGATCAAAGTTAACTATTGGGAACTGCTTTTCCAGACTTGAAGAAACTCACAAGCAGAGGCTTTATAATTCAATATTGGATCTCTTCTACTATACATAGTGATGAGCACTTAATAAGAATTCAGTAGTTAATTTACTTCAAATAAAATATTATCTATATGTACATTTCTGACTCTTTCACTTAGACTATGAATGAATGGCTGAAATGTGGAACAGGGAATTTAATATAATCCATAGAACTATGTCAACAAAGGAACATAACTTTAAAACATTATTTAATGAGAACATAAAGTAACAATAGATGTTAGAAGAGTTTGTAGCAAATGTTAATACAAAATCTTATCAGACTCATTTTTATAAGATTGGGTCCTATTTACACATAACATTTATCTGAAAATCTGTTGATAGTTTCTGTCTCCAAAAGAAATCCTGAATATGATGACTTCTTACCACCTCTGCAAGTTCCAGTTAAGACCAGGGCTGAGCCAGCCAGGATACATATGTACAACTGAACTAGTTTTGCAAATATTGAGTCACTTCTGGCCAGCTGGAGCTTCTTAGTTACTACCTGAGCCTTCCAAGTTGCCCCTACCAGCCTCTCTGAATGCTCCCCTGAGCTCCTGTATAATTGCCCTTGAAATAAAAACTAGAAGGTTAACTAACACCTGGCCTGGCAGGACCCTGTGACTAGTCATTATCTCTAACAATGACACTCTCTACCCAAAGCCAATCCAGTATTTTTCTTGCTATCATCCTTCTCTACTCCTTCCTTTTCTTCAGGTATACAAGGTGGTTTTTATTATCATGAATGTAAATTGGGTCCTTTTGCTTTTCTGTTTAAAGTTTTCAGTGGTTTCCTGTTTAATAAAACTTAAACCTCTACCTACATGGCTTAGTTGGTTCTTGGTAATCTAGAATCTACCTCCCCTTCCTACCTATCTTAGTACTTCTTATTACTGCACTCCAGCAATACAAACATTCTTGGTTGTCTCATTTCTAAGCTCTTCTACTATTCTCTTTATCCTGGAAATTTAGATCTTCACTTTTTCACTGCTTCAATTGTTTTTTCATGTGTCATCTGTTCAAAAAGACCTTGGTGATGACAATGCTATAAAAATTAACAACTTTGCCCTCAGCCCACCCCAAACCTATCTCATCACCATTTTTTCATCCCCTTTCTATTTGCTTTCACAGTGCTTCTCGTGTACCTAGTTTTTTTCCTTGCTTATTTTCTGTCTTTCCTCATAAAAAAAATCCCTCTGAGAGAAGAATTGTTCATGGCTTGCTCATGATTCTGTCCCCAATGTTTAGTGTAGCACCACTGCTACAATTTCCTTCCTCTTTGCTTGCCCCTCCTATCCCTCTGCCATAACTACCTTTTCTAATGACATGACTGTCCAAACATAGTTAATCCATGAATGGCAAGCTCAAATGCTATGCCCTTCTGTAACAAACCACGCAGAGGTGGAAGTTGCTATTTTTTATAGACTGTCTTTTATGAGGAGGTAACCTATGAGAAAAGACATGAAAGAATCAAAAACTAAAGATCTAAATTTCTGAGTTCAAGATTTTTTGACAATTCCATAGTATGCAATCTCTTCTCAAATCCTGACTATCAACATCCTTTTTTGATTTCTTTTGAAGTACAAAAACTTTTTAGTAATATAGGATCCCAGTTCTTGATTCTTTGAAGTATTTCTCATGTGGTTTGCATTTTATTCATGAATTCTCTCCCTATCCCTATGTCTCCAAGATTTTTACCTACTTTGTCTTCCAGTAGATTTAATGTTTCTGTTTTAATATTTAGATACTTGATCCATTTTGATTTTAGTTTAGTGTATAGCAATAGGTATAGGTCTATTTTCAGTCTTTGGCATGTGGAAAGCCAATTTTTACAACCGCATTTATTAACAAGGCTTTTTTCCAGTGAACATGTTTAGCACCTTTGTCAAATATCAGGTGGCTGAGTGTCTTTGTAGTTGTGTTTGCATCTTCTAATCTGTTCCATTGATCCTCAGGTCTGTTTCTTTGCTGATTTTATCACTGTGGCTTTGTAGTATAGTTTCAAGTCAGGAATTGAGATGCCTCCTGTCTTGCCTTTGTTTCCTAGAATCGCCTTTGCTATTCTAGGTTTCTTCTGTTTCCAAATGAATTTTAGGAATGTTTTCTCTAGATCTGTAATGTATGTTGATGGTATTTTGATTGGGATTGAATTGGTTGATTTCTTGATGGCAGCCATTCTCTCTGGAGTGAGATGGAATCTTAATGTTTTTTTAATTTGCATTTCTCAAATGACCAGTGATGTTTCTTTGGGTGTTTCCTTGCCATTTTATATATTTATCTGAGAAATATGTGTTCATCTCAGATGCCCACTTTTTGGATTGGATCTTTTGAATTTGGGGGGCCTGATGTTTTTTGATTCTTTATATGTTCTGGATATAAGTCCTTTGTATCCAGTTGAGGGACAACTGGCTAAAATTATTTCCGATTCTGTGGGTTTTCTTTTCACTCTGCTGCTGATTTCTTTCGGCATGCAAAATTTTTTAATAAAATGAGATCCCAGTTGTTGATTCTTTGAAGCACTTGCTATGCAGTTTGTGTTTTATTCATGAACCCTTTGCCTGTCCCTATGTCTTCAAGATTTTTACTTACCTTGTTTTCCAGCAGATTTAATGTTTGTATTTTAATATTTAGATCTTTGATCCACAAGATATTCCTTGCGCTTGATTAGTAAAAATGTTTTATAGTGAAAGACACATTGTCATTTTTCTCCCTTTAAAAATTACCCCCTCACTTTGACCCAACTGCATTAGTCAAGGTTTTCTAGAGAAACAGATGTGATATAAGCTATACAACTGTATAAGAAATTACAAGACTAACTTACAGTGCTCAGCCACAAAGCTGAATAAGGGACATGCAGAGGGTGTCTGCATGCTAGAGGTTGAAGGGTCCAGCCCAAGGGCTGGAGCATAGTGCAGTGTTCCATGCAAGTCCATATCAAGAGACCATTGGGTCTTCAACAGAACATCGAAGAATTTAGATGGAAGGCAGAAGAATCTATGACAAAGCCTGATGAGTCTATGATGAAGGCTGAAGAGTCCCAGGCAGAAGCCAAACAGTCTGTGCCAGAAGCCAGGAGATGACATCCAAGCTGAAGGCAAACTGGAGCTCCTTGGAAGAAGCAGCCATCAGCCCCTCCTCATTTGCCTTTTATTGTACGCAGGCTGCTCCGGGGGTAGTGCAGCACTCACACCATCTGCCTGCCCTCCTCTTGCAAAGGCTGAGAATTAACAAACTAGGAACCCTGGCCCCTGCTGAATCACTTAGTTAAAGTTCTGACCTTCTCAAATTGACACAATGAACAATATTCTAGAGTGGTAACTGCTTGTTTCTATACTCCAGGATGTTGAGCTGTTGAGTCACTTAGACAAGGTTCTAGATTTCTCAAACTGACACAATGTACCAACCATAACAACCTACTTATTCCATCACTCCTGCCACATTCTGAAGCAGTTCTGGAAGTCCTTCTCTCATGAATGTCTTTATAAGATATGATCAAAAATCTGGTAAGCCTTGCATCTCATGGCACACCTGTAATCCCAACACTTGGCAGACTGAGGGAGGAGGATTGCTGCACGTCTGAAGCCAGCCTTGGCTACATAAAGTGTTCAAGACCAGCCAGGATTACATAGTGAGACCCTGTCTCAAAAAACAACAGCAAATCTGCTGCTGCAGGGAGCCATCCACAGAAATGCAGGTTCTTAAAAACATTATGGTGTGTCCTCCTCCACTTCTTCACCACCTCTTGCATGGTGCAACTCCTGGTTCTTTTCCAAAGTCAGTATGACCATGAAACATAAACATTTTTAATAAATTCAGGGCATCAAGGTCACTACAGCACAACTAGACAGGAGAAAGGGATTTCAGCAATAATGACAGAGTAAATGTATTTGATGTGAAGGAAAATGTTTTGAAAGGGGTTAATGACAATGTGTCTTTGACTATAGCTTTTTAAAATGTAAACCTTCATTGTATTTCTAAGTCATATTTCATATTAACCAACACATTTCTCCATCATAAAAATTGCTTTCATTAATATATCATCTGACAAGGCAGCATATATTCTTTCAATATCATTAAATGAGAAGAATTGGAAATTGCCTAAGTTATATATAAAAGTTATATATAACCTAAGTTTTATATATATATATATATATATATATATATATATATATATATATAATTTGTTACAGAATATCAGAAAAATATATTTTTAAATTTCTGGCATGTATGTGCAGATGGACATATCAACACTAAAAAATGACTATTAATTCCATCTTTGATCATATTACCAAACAGTAGCCAAAGGGACTTTGGATTGGCCAGGCTTGTCATTTTATAATGTTCACACAAGAACTAACACATTGAAACATGAAAACTACCCTCATCCTTGTCAAGGGCATGGCACCAGTGACCTAAAAACTTCCCAGTAAACTGCACATTGTAAAGGTTCCACTGCTTTCCACACTGCTACACCAGGACTGAGCTTCCCACACATGAACCCTGGGAATCCAGCCCACATTTACACCATAGCAGCCTAATGTGCACAATCCCCATACTGTTCTTTGACTGTTCAGCAATCATATAGTTTGGGTTTCCATCAACCTGTGTTCTCTTTGCTGAGCAAATATAAGTGTGAACTATAGGAAGAAGACAAATTGTATTAAACTATACTATATGGAAGGCATCATTCTAAGGGCAACAGAGTATTCTTTACCTCAGTTCACCCACCTCTTCCTAGCTCAGTGTTTTAGGCTTCAGTGTGTCTAGTCAAGTAGTCACCCTGCCTGGCCTTCCTGGAATGGTTCCTCATTACATTAAGATATCTGTTCTCTTGTCACCTTAGCACTTAACATTGCTCACACTTATTACTCTGCTTTACAACTTTCTTCATGTTCTACACTCTTGATATATATTTATTTACATAGAGCTTGGCCCACCATTATGGTTTATAGCCGGAACATCCTTCATAAATCTCATGTATTTAAAGAATGCGCTTTGAAAGGCTATTGAATCATGAGGACTCTAACTTGATCAACGGATTGGTCTATTGTTGAGATCATGATTTAATGGCATACTGATAGAAACAGCAAGTGAGACCTACTTGAAGGTTGTAGGTCAGGGCCACACAACCTTGGGAATTATATCTCATTCCTAACCCACTCCATTTCCTGGCTCCCATGAAGTAGCAGTTTTCCTTCATGGGAGGTTTCTGCAGAGTCACAGGCCTAAAAACAAGTAAACTAACTGACCATGAACTAAAATTCTAAGACCATGAACAAAAATAAACCTTCTTCTCAAAGTTAACCTTCTCAGGTATTTGATCACAAGAACAAAAAGCTTACACTTTCAATCTCACCAGCATTTGAGATCCACAAAAGCAAATACTTTTGATGTTCCATGTTGTATTCTCAGGAATACAAAGTTAACCTTCTCAGGTATTTGATCACAAGAACAAAAAGCTTACACTTTCAATCTCACCAGCATTTGAGATCCACAAAAGCAAATACTTTTGATGTTCCATGTTGTATTCTCAGCACCTAAACCTATGCTTACACAGAGTAGAAGTTCAATAGATATTTCTTGCACATTCAAATCAGTGAATAATAGTCTCTAACTTCAATTAATATAAAACATTAAGAGGGAAAAGGTGAAACAAGATAGGATTAATAATAGTGTACTTTTCCAAGTATGGACATTAAAAGTAATGACTCATTTTCTGAAACAAAAAAAAGCTTTAATACCAAAATTCACCCATTATATTAGAAACAAATTATTACAATTAATAATTCTATAAATTCATTGCATTTTTATTTTCTTGTTTCATACCAGTGAAAACTTCAACAAGGAAATCACTAATCTGAATACATTGGCTTTCAGCATTTATCTGGGCCATCACAAGATGCTATAATATTCTCACTTCAGTTGAGAAATTATCTATCAAGCTATGTCAGCTAAAGCATTGACAACTGATAATGAGATTAAATTACTGATATATATTTGAAAGCAAAAAAAAAAAAAACCAGTAAGTTACCTTATTGACTTAAGATGAAATTGGAAAATGTCTAGTAACTTTCTAAAATTTTTGTTCTAAAGTAAAAAGGAAGAATGAATATATTATTGGAGTTATGTGGGGCTTTAAAAACTGAATGATAGGAAATGAATTTTTTTCAGATTATATTATTCTCAAATTATCATTTTAAAATAGGGAGTGAGCACAGATGAACCCAAAGGAATCTGTGGGCTGGGTGTGGTGACACAGCCAGTACTCCCAGCACTTGGGAGACTGAGGCAGGAGGATTGCTGTGAGTTGGAGGCCAGCCTGGGCTACATGGCAAAACCCTGTCTCAAAAAGATAAAGAAAAAAAAAAGGAGGCTGTGGCATTTCATGTGACATGGCACTGAGCCGTGGGCAACAAACCTAAAGTAGAGCTTGCTGATCACCCCTTTCCATCCCACCTCGTTGGTAGGTCTCCTTTATATGAAACACCATGTGTGATGCATTTTATTCCTTGCCTAGTTGCAGTTACAGTATGGCTCATACACGCACTGATAATCTTTCAGCTCTGGTAATTTGATAGTTATATATAAATTGAAGTTTTTACTTGTATATGTCAAAATCAAAACATGAGTCTCTAATTATCAATGTCAAGAGTTAACAAGTATTTGCTCTTTCAGTGATAACATAATTCATATATTTGTACTTGCCTCAACATGTACATCTTCTTTCTGATATTTTTATTGTAATACAGAATGATTTTAGTATAATCTGGCATTATTTTTAAATTTTTCATAACTTTTAAAACTTATATTGTGATTCCGCGAACTTGTTTGTATTTTATTTAAATGGTTTTTGATGTTCAACGCCAGTATTTTCCTACCATGATGTGGAGTGAGTTTGTATTTAATGCTTCTCTTGTTTGGTTGAGTATGCCTTCAGTTAATGCTTATCATTAGGGGCCCAAATCCTTGTCTTTTCCATATTCATCTTTTGCCACTAACAACTTTTCCACTTTGGGAATTTTTAAAGGGCTAAATCAGGATTTCCTGACATCCTGCAAACACTGCCAGCTCTCACTGCCTTCCTAGGAAGGTTAGGAGTTTTTGTTGCTCCTTTAACCCAACCATGTGACATCAACTAGAAATTCAAGGAGGTCCTATTCAGGGCATGTCACTGCTTCTCCTCCCCACCCATCCTCCCCTCTCATCATCAGGCAGTTTGAGAGAAAAAGCATTTCTGAGGGCAGATTTAATCACCTCACTCCTTTGCGTCAGATACCTAGTTAAATCCTCTCCTGCAGAAGGTTCCTCAAACTCCTCAGAAGTTCCTGTGTCATCTGATGTAGGCCACACTCAACTTATACCTCAGTGAGGGATTTACTCACTTTATTTTATTCCTGGCCCTGTGAAAATAAAAAGAGAGGACTTTTTGTACTTAACCTGGTTTATTTATGACCCAAAATGAAAACTATCATTTATTTTCCTGCTTTTATTTAGCACTGAAAGTTTGAATAAAAAACATCATCTCAGAGCAAGTAAGCATAGTGATAGTAACCGAACATGGGAACATACAACATAAATAAAATCAGGACAATTATCTATGAAATAGCATCTTTGTGTTTTCACAAATATCAAGGGAAGTAGCATCCTAGACAAAGCCATCTTAGGTCAGGCCAATAAACACCTTGGAAATTTTTTTCTAGTGATTTTTGGCTATGAGTATTAGCTTCTCAGATGTTAGCAAACATGAGAACGATCGAAGCCAACTGAAAATATCACTTACTGGCAGTGCCTGTGACTCTCTCAGAAATTCTTTGCTCATTCATGACTGTTCAACTATGTTGACAGCCAGGTCAAATATTTTTGTAGCTCTTAAATCAAATGAAGAACATCTTTTTATAGTTTATTCTTAATTTTCCTCTAGACTTGCTTATTGCAATCTTATGAGTTCTTATGACATTTATATGTGGAATAACTGTTAAAACCTAAGTTTAGAGAAGACAAGATGGCCGATCAGTGAGCAACAAAATACAAAGCCTCCCGGGAGAAACAACTCATTTGCCAGAATAAAACACCCTGGAGAGACCCAGACAGAGAGAGATGGAGCCTCTTGACACAGGAAGAAATTAAAATGTAAAAAAGCTCATCAAATACTTTGGGACTACAACTGAAACAGCTAAGAATTACGGGACACAGCGTTTTCATTTGCGGCGACCCACCAAGTTTGCAAAGACTTGAATCTGCGCTGTCAGGCAGAGCCGCCCAAACTTGCTCCTGCTGCCACTCACAGGAAGCACAGCAGCCCTGAAGTCGGGGGTTGGTGAGCCCAATGGACAGTGGAGCTGGTGAAGAGACCTTCATTAATTCATGGTCAGTGCTGGGAATGAGAACCCCCCAATGGGAAGGGCACGACCAAATGGGTGACATGTTGGAATCAGGCAGGAGGAACCTGAACTGGGAGCAACAGTGACTTCAGTTGATTCCTCCCTCCCAAGAGCAGATTTGTGGGATTTGCTTGGTCTGGGCCACGCACCTGGCCAGGACCCAATGAGTCCTCCCAAATCAATTCCCTGAGTCTAGCAAGCACTAACGGACTGAAGGCACCTGAAGTTTGGCTGGCTTGGTGGGGAGGGGCAGGAAAACACAGCCGCTGCTTACACCTCAGTGACAAGAGCAGGCAGGAGAGGGCAGAGTTCCCTTGACACTGTGCTTCAGAGGAAACATGGCCAAAAGGGAAGGGGGTTGGGACCTGCACTGTAACCTGTGTGGAGGAAGCCAGGGCCATGACAGGAGAGAGAGGCAGGAGGAGCACCCCAGCCCAGAACCCTTAGAGCCCTGATCCAGGAGAAGGAAAAACAAGGGCAAATGAGGGTGGCAAACACACAACATCAGACATGGCTTCAATAGACATTAAGAGATATCTTTGGGACCCTGTAGATGAGCTCAAAACTGAAATATTAAATCAGGTAAAGCAAGATATGAGTAGAGTAATAAAAGAAATGCTCTCAGGAAACATCTCTCAGGATGATACAAATGGAAGAAGGGAGGAACACAAAAAAAGAAGAGAAACATTCGATAAAGAATATAAAGGAAATATAGAATACATGAAGCAGATTCAAAGAGACTGCCAGGAAATTAAATACTCCATTGAAAGCTGGAAAAACACCTTAAAAGAAACTAAGGATAGACTATCAAAACTTGAAGACAAGTTTACAATGTGTGATCATGAAAGGAAAGATCTCTTAAACACAACAAGGAAACAGGCAGTAGCAATACAAAGGCTAGAAGATGACAAGAGAATCTACAATTTAAGAATAAGAAATGTGAATGAAGAAGCAGGAATACATACAGGTGAATTACAAAGGCTATTCATGGAAATAATTAAGGAAAACTTCGCAAGCATGGGAAAAGAAAATGACATTCCGTTATGTGAGGCATACAGAACTCCAGCCACCTACAACTAAAACAGATCTACACACAGACATATAATAATCAAGGTACCAGAAATTCAATATAAAAATGGAATATTAAAAGCCTCAGAGAAAAGAAACAGATTACCTATAAAGTTAAGCCTATCAGAATCATGGCTGACTTCTCAACACAGACCATCAGATCAAGAAGAGCTTGGAGCAAAGTCTTCCAAGCCCTAAAAGAAAATAACCTCCAGCCCAGATTGATGTACCCTGAAAAACTGTCACTAGAAATTAATGGAGAATCAAGATGCTTCCATGACAAAGAGGAACTGGGGGAGTTTGTGACCACCAATCCAACCCTACAGAGAATACTGAAGAACATTCTAGAGAGAGAGGAAAAAAAAATACCAGGATTTTAGGAACAGTGGCAGAAAGGCCTCAATGAGTGCAGCAGGCAGTAGAATGAAAGAGAAAACTAGACAAACAAAGGCAAAAAAAAATAGCATAGCAGAAATGAGGCAGAGAAAGATAACTAGAATTGCTAACATAGATGGCCTTGATACGCTATATTGTTAATAGTGAACCAGGATTTAAAACCCACATTACTCACACTGCTCTGCTTAGATGTATTATATTCTGTTCCAGTCATTCTACCTGTACTAGATTTGTGGGCACAGAGAGCAATCCTGAAAATAACAGGATATAGTATGGTAATCATCCTTAATTTCCTATTAACTTAACCTAAAGCTCTGTAAAACCTACACTGTTTTACCATGACTGGTCATAATTGAATCTGGTTTGTTGGATCGCTGTTATGTATTGATAGATTTTATTCAAAGCTGTCTGAGAGTATAGGCAACTGCACTTTAGATGACAAGATCCACTAGTCTATCCACTATGGTTTGATTATTACCTGCCTTTGAAGTTTTATACTGTCTACAATGTTTTATTTTTACTAATATTCTTATTTATTGCTTTACTCAATTATAGTGCTATATTCAATTATGCCTGATGATACAGACATTCTATTGAAGATAATAAGAAACAACACAGTAATCATTGTAGATCACCTTGTACTGTGGTTTTATATGACTTTTTGGTTCCATGTTTTTATAGGAATTTGTTTTGTTTTGTTTTGTCTTGCTAAGTTTTGTTTTTCCCTCTAATATAGAAAGGATAGAAATACATGTAAAGATTCATGCATGCATAGCTGTTTACACTCTCACTGTTTGACTATCTACTTGGTATGCTTTAATTTTGTAACTTTACAACTATTTCTAAGAGGACAATATGTAATTTATTAACTAGTGATTTCTTATTGTTTATCCTTTTTTTGGAACTCTGTATTATCTCTAACCTTTACATGCTTTTGTTTCTCTTTAAATAAAAGTAAATAAATAAATAAATAAACCCTAAGTTTACTTTTCTGAAAGCATATTACTATATCTAATGAGGTCAGCCTCTGATCTATGCTAAAACTTCTTCAAATTACATTTAACTCACTAGGAATATAAGGTCATAAATTCCTTTACAGCAAAGAATAGATGCATTTATTTCTACTAATTAGTTGGGATCAAAGGATAAGTGTGCAGTATCTTGAGATATTTGCTGTAGACTTCTAAAAATATATACAGAAATACCCTTTCTAACCTTTTTGTTTTATAAATGCAAAGAAACTTGTTTAATTGTGACTATTTATGAAGTTTCAAAGTCTGAACAAAAATTCAGAATAATTTCTCTTTTGGATAATGATAAATCAAAATAATATCTAATTTCTGCTAGTCATTTGAACTAGCTGTTTTTAGTAGTCAGCTAAATGCTTCTATCTATAATTAATCTAAACTTTGATATGTAGTACAATAGCATGACTGGTTTTGTATAAACACCTCAGGTTTTCCTGTTTTAAAGTACTTATATTTACAAATTACTAGTCATTTTAAACCAATAGATAAATCAAGTTACTACTAATTTCATATGCATGTTTCCATTTTTCAAAAATGATTAGCCTTTGTACCTGGTTAATCAAATCAGTCATAGGATGACAAGTGTCTCTTTTTCATATCAGAGATGGATAAATCAATAAAAATTAGGTATAAGAGTATTATAAATTGGATTGTTGCCTAAAAATATGAATAAATTGTTTTTCAGATGAAAAAAATTAATAATAATTTCCCTAGCACTATAATAAAAGTGTTTTCCCCCAGAGATTCATAATTCTATTGCTTTTAACAGGAGAGATAGCTTTTATTCCATAGAGCAAATGCTATTTGAAATTTACCAATTTTGACAATGGGAAGAAAGACACTTGTGCTCTTCCTCTTTTCTCAGTATAACTCTTTGCAATATACTGATTTTTCAAGTTTTCTTCAATCTCTTTATTTTCAAGTATCTCAAGACTGACTTGATTCTCCTTTTAATTGTCTTCACTGCGTTGGTTATTTCACTCAGGTTTGAGGTTGGATACTCCATTCCCATGTTATTGCTTCCAGATTCTTATCTCTAGTTCTGGCCTTCTCCTGAATTCCAGTCTCACCTATGTGATTCAACTGCTTCATTTGGATGATGAGTAGCATGCCAAGCTCAGCATGTCTAAAACTGAGTTACTCTTCTTCCCTATCCCGTGTTTGCACAATTTTTTCCATCTGCTAGATATTCCCCTAAGAAAACTGATTGGCTAACTTTACCTCATACAATCTCTCTTCAAATGTTACTGTCTTCATAAACAATGCACCAACTGCTTTATTTAACACTATAACTTGCCCTCTCTCTCTCTCTCTCTCTCTCTCTCTCACTGACCTTAGATACCATAATCTTTCTTACAGTGTTCTACCTTTTTTACTCACCACCCTTGAAACCTACTATTTGATTTCCCTATTTATTTTATATACATCCACTGTAATGTGAATTCCTGATCGGCACCACTTTTCTTCCTCTGGTTTATGGGATATCTCAAGCACCCAATCCATGGCTTGGCACACAGTAGTTGTTCAATAATCATTTATTGAATGAATGGTTAGTAATAAACAAACACGTCCCTGAGTTCCCAGTACTTGAAATTTATAACATGAGAAATCTGTCTGTCCTAGTACATCATTTTCCTTTGTTGCTTACACACCTCTTTGTGCATTTAATTACTTCACCCTTCTCCCTTTTTCTCCTCCATATCAATTTCCCAGTGCTCTCCTCCTGCCCTTTAGCTCCCACTCATTCAGCTTAATCCTAAAAACCAAAAAAACACAGGGATGAGAAGATCTATCTGAATCTCTGTTCCACTGCAGGAATGTCAGAAATTATCCTTCAGATGTTAACAGAGATCAACTAACCTAAATCACAAACTTGCCCAAATTGAAATATATTGTGTAGTGAAGACATAAAAAAGCTCAAAAATAAAGGTGGTTCATGTGTATACTACACATGTTTTCATCAAGGAATGAAAGATTATACATGTGATGTATATCTTAACAAGTGTTAAGAGTTCTTGAAAAGGCACTCAAATATATAATCTATTATGTTTAATTTTACAGTGTTGAACTACTCAACCGAATAAGAATTAAACAGGCATAGATCCTGTTAGTTAATGGATAGCAGACTTTGCCAATTTTTTCAGATAAGAACATCAACATACAGTATGCTAAATCTAAGGTAGCTATTAAATAAAATCTTAAAACATGTCCCATTTCTTTGTCTTTTCTAGCACATAAATGACAATTGCTGTGGTCCTGTCTCATGCCCTTCAATATTGCTTCATTATACAAAGGCCTTAATATTTAGGGGGAAATCCAATGTAATAACTAAAATATGCGTATTTACCCTTTTTAAAAGTTTGCCAACATATTTTTTCATTGGACAAAATAATTAGTTTTTAATAAACATTTTAATGGAAAGACTGGTTTCTTTACATAAGAATCTTTAATTACAATTTTGAAAATGTTATTACTGCCTTATTAAAGAATGCACTTAGGCATAATACATTTAAAATGTGCAAAAATCATGGTTTCTCTCACAGATGATTAAGTCACTACCTTTCTAATTGGAATGATTTTCAAGCATGCTATTTTTAAACAGAAAAATAAGGGAGAATATTAATAGGAGAAATCATTTTTCCAAGTTATACATAATGTTGAACACATTAGATGTGTACTATTGAAGATTAGCAGATTGATTTTCACCCAAAATTTGGATCAATCTTTGTGTATTTGAATAGAAAATAGGCTAAGCTCATACTCATGAATTGTATCAAAAGCTATACTGCCATGCACCACTCTTCTTGCCCAAATCCAGTAATAAGAAATTGCTTCACCCTCAGTCAAATGTGAGAGTAAATGCAAAAAAAAAGACAGGCAAAAATAGATGAAAGACCCATATAACAATGAGTAAATTTTCAAAATGGTTATAGGTGGATTAAGCATTTTTCATATTTGTGAAATACTTTTGTGCAAGTATCACAAATTGCACCATTTTCTGATGTCAGGGAAATACCAGAGAACTTAAATAAACAAAGTCCTTAAAGTATGATTATATCATTTGCTTTTAAAAATATACATTCATTGTGAGACCACTGTGAGAGATTTGACAAATCTCTCTTAGGCAAAGTTGTAAGAAGTTCAGGGAAGCACTTTCTCATGGGTTTGTCTCTTCTTTTTACAAGTTAAAAAAAAAGAAAATTCTATTCATTGGCACAGACCTAATAGTTTATATTAACAGCCTGAAGTCTCAGTGCAAGCTATGCCACAGGCATTATGTAAATACATAAAAATTGAGCAATGCTGTCTTAACAACCAATAAATCACAGAAAAAATTAGACAGTTCCCACAAACAATATATAATGTCAGTGTAACATGCAAGGCCTTAGGGAAAACAATGAAAGCAGTCCTAAAAGGGAATTTTATAGCTGTGAATGCTCACACTAGGAAAAGCAGAGCAAATCCAAATAAATAAAGAAATAATGCCCCTCAAGGCCCAAGATAAACAAGGACAACTCAAATCCAAAGCTAGTACAAGAAAGAAAATTATAAAGACCAGAGCAGAGATTTATGAAATTGAGACAAAAAAATAATACAAAGAATCAATGAATTGAAGAACCAGTTGTTTGAAAAAAAAATAAGCAAGATGGACAAACTCTTAAAAAGTATTACCAAAAAAGGGAACAAAATACACCAATCAATGTAATCAGAAATAAAAAAGGAAAAATTATAACAGACACCACTGAAATCCAAAAGATTATGAGTAACTACTTGGAAAACCTGTGTGCCAATAAATTGGAGACTTAAAGAAATGGATAGATAACAAATTACCAAAACTGAACCAAGAAGACATAAAACCCCTGAATAATCCAGTAACAAGCAATAAAATTGAAACAGTAATTTTTAAAAGTCTGCCAATTGAGAAAAGCCCAGGTCCCAATTGAAGTCACCTCTGACTTCTACAAGAACTTCAGGGAAGATCTAATGTCAACACGCCTCAAACTCTTTAAAGGAACTGAAAGGGAAATGTTATGGATTAAAAACTGACAGTCAATTTAACACCAGCAGAATTAAATTACCATGGTGCTGAGCGTAGAAGTTCCACTTGAGGAAAGTTACCAGCATAAATAGAGATGTGGAGAAGGAGAAGGGAGGCGTTGAGGCATTGAGGCATTGTGGCATTGTGGGTTCTCCTACATGTTGCCGTTTGAGCCATTGGTTCTCCTGGAGGAGCTCTAGTCTTTACATCGAGCATTGCTTCCTGGCTTCAGAGGAGAAGACGTGTGTCTCTTGGTCTCCAGGATGAACTCATCATGCTGGTTTCCTGGCATGTACTCAACTGTGCTTATCATCAGAGGAGCTCGGGGCCTCTGTATTGCTGAGGATGGCTTTGGTGCTTTTCAGGATAGCCCTGGTCTTTGTTTTGAGGGTGACTTCTCGGCTGCAGTGTACAACCCTCAATTTACTGGCACATCTCCTTTACTCAGCTGGTAAAGACTTTCTAGCTTCCACTGCTGACCTTCGGGCCTTCCCAGCACAAATCCATAAAAGACACTGGTGTGAGTCCTTCTTGTGGGCTCTAGACCTCCAGCTGGACTTGTAGGAGGCATTGTCATGAGCTCTGGGTCTTCATCTGGACTCATGCAAGACATTGCTGTGCAATTCAGGCCCTTGGTTGAACACTCTATGTCTTTAGTGTTGGGGACAGATTTCTTGTAGTTTCTTATGTTAACTCTGGGTGACCATCATAAAATAATATTATAAATCCCATGTCCTGTTTTTAATTGTTCTCTGGCAACCCTTGAATGTGACAGAAAAGAGATAGCATTACTGTGATTGCAAAACCACAAAAGAAATGAAAAAAAAAAAAAAAGAACTGCAGGCCAATCTCTTTAATAAAATACACACAGAAAACCCTTAGGAATATACCAGCCAACAGAATGCAACAAACCAACAAAAAGATCACACATCATGATTAAATAGACATCATTCTAGCAATGCAACAGTGGTTCAACATATAAAATCAATAAATATTATATGTCACATAAGCAGAGGCAAGGGCAAAAATCACAATAGACATGAAGAAAGCCTTTAGAAAATCCAACATCCATTCAAAAAAAAAAAAACCTGAAAAAAATAGGTATGAGTGACCTTATCCCAATCTGGCAAGTCATTTATGAACAACTTATTGCAAACATCATATTAAATAGTGAAAATCCTAAAGCTTTCACTCTAAAATCATGAACAATACAAGGATCTCCACTATCAACACTCCTGTGCAAAATAGTACTTAGAACACTAGCCACAGTAATTAGGAAGGAAAAAGAAAAGGGATATGTATAGAAAACGAAGTCAAAGTATCATTATTTGCAAGTGACATGATCTTCTCCATAGAAGATCTTAAAAATTCCTGCAGAGACTCCTAGAATCAATAAATGAATTCAGCAAGGTAACAAAATTTAAAAAAAAAAAAACACAAAATAGCAGTAGCATTCCTGTATGCCAGTAATGAACTTACTGAAAGAGAAATTAGGAAACAATACCATTCACAAAAGCATCTCCCCAAAAATCAAATACTTAGAAATTACCTAAGAAAGTGAAAAACCCCTACCATGAAAACTACAGTACTCTGAAAGAGGAGATTGAAGACAATATCAGAAAAGGGAAAGATATCTCCTATTCCTGGATAAGCAAAAATATTATTGTCCAAACAGTCATAGTTCCAAAACTAATATACAGATTTAATGTAATCTCAGTCAAAATACCAACATTGCTTCTTACAGAACTAGAGAAAACAATCCAAAAATTCCTACAGAACCAGAAGAGACCCAGAATAGCAAAAGCAATCCTGGCACACAAGAGCAAAGAAAGAGACATCACAATCCCAGACCATACCATTATTATCCCAGACTTCATATTATACAATGATTTTTAAAAAACCAGCATGATACTGCCACAAACAGATATGTGGATAAATAAAACCACATAGAGGATATAGAAATAACTCAGGCATATTCAGCTGTCTGTTCTTTGACAAAAGGGCTATAATCACACACCAAAGGAAAAATAGCGTGTTTAACAAATGGTACTAGAAAAATGGCTATCCACATGCAGAAGATTGTATCTAGACCCGTATGTTTAATCAAAATGGATCAAAAAATCAATGCTAAAACAGAAACACTTGTAAGCTTACATTTAAAAATTAACACTTAAAAAATATATATGTTATCTATCCAGCAGAAACTTGCTGAATAGATGTTTGATTGATAAACAGACAGACAGACAAATAGATAAAATGCTTGAAGACATAACTCTAGGCAAGGCCTTTCTGAACAGAATCACAGTGACGTGATAAATAACATCAAGACTCAATGAATGAGATCATACCAAATTTAAAACATCGGCACAGCAAAGGAAACAACCCACACAGCGAAGAGACAACCTACCAAATGAAAAACCATGGCCAGCTACTGCTTAGACAGAGGATACATACTTAGAATTACAAAAAACTCAAACAAAACTCAAAAATAAAAGACCCAGTCACAAAATGGGCAAGGGAAATATGTAGACAATTTACAGAAATATAGTTGACAAATAAGTACATGGAAAAAATATTCAACATCACTGGCCATTAGAGAAATGTAAATTGAAATGACAGTAAAATTCTCTTAGTTTAGAAAGAATAGCCATCATCAAGAAATTAAATATTAACAAATGTTGCTGAAGCTGGGTGGGGGAGCTACTCTCCTACATTGTTGATGGGAGTGTAAACTACTACAACTACTGTGAAATTCATTATAGAAATTCTTCTAAAAATTAAAACTAGAAATTTCAGTTGGCCCAGATATTTCATTCCTGTATCTTACCAAAATAATTAAAGATATCATATTACAGTGATACATGCATACTCATTTTTATAGCAGCAGAACTTATAGTAGCTAAATTTTGGAAATGGCCTCTAAGCCCATCAACATGTTGATGAATGGATGTAGAAAATGTATTTATACATCATGGAGTACTTCTCTGCCATAAAGAAAGATAAACGAGTTATTCATAGGTAAATGGATCTACTTTGAGAGAGTAACATTAAGTAAAAGAAGTCACACAAAAGCTTAAATATTGTAAGATTTCTCTTATATGAGAAACCCAAAATATAAATAAGCAGCAAAATAAAAGCTAGATAAGCTCAGAAATAGGGAGATTTTTTTAAATGGGAAGAGAATCAAGAGATGGAGGGAGGGGTAGAAAGAAGAGAGAAAGCAGATGAGGAAAAAGAATTTTGACATATTATATGCATATACCAATGAGGAATGTAACCATTATATTCTGTAAACATGTATGAGTAAAAAAATAAAAAAGAAACCTTTCCCAAAGCTAAAAATGGGGGTGTGTTTAGCTACAAATATACATGCTCACAACTTTTGCCTCAGATCTTCCAACTTCTTAAATAATCTCCTTAGATAATTTCTACAGAATAAAAGATTTCTTTTTATAAAATTTTAAAAGTGATACATAAAATCATGCAAGTTGAACACATCAAAGGGGTACCATGTAATGACTGATACATGTACACAGTGTATGCTGTTAAAGCCTGTTAAACACACTTATACCTTCTGAAACATTTATCATTTCCTTATGATGAAAATTTTCAAAATCTTTTCTTTGGGATTTTTTAAGTACATCGTACATTATGTTACCTGTGGTGATCATATTGGTCAATAATACACCAGAGCTCCTTGCTCCTGTCTAACTATAACTTAGTATATATTAATCAACATTTCTTCATCCCTTTCCAACTCCTTATGGGCATCTGATAATCACCACTCTACTCACTATTTTTATGAATTCTGTGTTTTAGGTTTTGCATATGAGTGAAGTCATGTGGTACTTATCTTTCTGTACCTTGGTGCTCTTAACATAATGATCTCCAATTCTGCCCCTGTTGTTGCAAATGACAGGATTTCGTTCCTTGTGGCTGAATGCTATTCTATTGAATATATTTACTACATATTGTTCATGTGGCGAGGACAGTCCCTTTTTTGCACCAAGGTAGAGCTAAGCTGGGTCACACCGGAGTTTCCCAGCCACGGGGACATGCACAGTCTCAATGAGAAGGTAGAAGTGCCCTAGGTTCACTCCAAAGATGGAATTTATATGGTTGAAGCTTAAATCTATCCTGCCAGTATGCAGGTCTCTACCTGACTCTTGAGCCACTCCGAGACTGTCAGCCCTCATCTACCGTAAGGCCTGGGTACTGGGTTTTTAGACAACACCCCATGTTAGATTTTAGGCTCCCCCACCCCAAGCAGGTAGTGTCTTGCTCCTCACTCTGCCACCTGAGCTTAGAAGAGGGATTATGGACGCAATCAGGTGCCTCACTGAACACAGGTCCAGCAGTGAAATCTGCAGGTTTTGTTGCACAATAGTCTACTGTTTTACCTAGCTCTGGGTTTCACTATGGCAGGCCTGGTTTAAATCCTGTATTAATTTGACTTTCCATCCTCAAATGAGGAATTTTC
Source organism: Hydrochoerus hydrochaeris (assembly GCA_004027455.1). NCBI lineage: Eukaryota > Metazoa > Chordata > Mammalia > Rodentia > Hydrochaeridae > Hydrochoerus > Hydrochoerus hydrochaeris. Next base: position 93,758 of record PVLA01005605.1, read on the forward strand.
TGTCTTCTGAACTGTTCTGCTTGTAATGGAAGGAGGGTAATATAGACCAGTGCAGAAGACAGAAAATTCCCCATTTGAGGATGGAAGGAGGGTAATATAGACAGCCTTTTCCTTCATACATTCTTCAATTTGTCTTTTCATTTTGCTATGCTAAGATTAGGTACTACAGTTTCTCACTTGGTTTCTTAGCTTTTGTAAAGTAGTGTGGTACTTAAATAACTATTCAACTAGTATGTCTGTGAGGAGAGATCAGTGGAAGTTCTGAGTCACTATCCTTCTCCATCTCACATAAAAGCTTTTTTATGTGATTAAATAGAACAGACAGGAGTAGTTTAAATGAACTAATCAGTAAGTGAACTCCAATTGCGAGAAAATAATAGTGAATAGAGGCCAGGGAAAAAATAAAATGTCTGAGGTTTTCTTTCTTTTTAAAACTCTAAGCCATGTGCTTTAGAATTCTCCCCTTTCTCAATGAGGAAAGTGTAATTGAAACACCTTCTCAGCCTGCCTAAGAAACCTCTGACTGCCAAGCAGGATCAACCTTTTTTTAATGTCCTCTTCCTTCCAAATGTTCCCCATGCCCAAAACTTATCACACCACCATGTTGAAATGATCAAATTTTTTATTCAAGGATCAAGTAGCTTCCAAAATGTACATGTGATAGAAAGAAAAATTAGCATATGTGGTAGGAAAAGAGAAAAAGAAACCATTATGAGCTCACAGGCCAGGATTTTTTCAAAACAAATCTGAGAGGGACCACTCCAGAACTACAGCCCATACTAGCTACTCTTGCACAGGCTATAAGACTTTTTATAGGGTCAAGGGCATACACGGGTGGGTCAGTGGAAAGGAGCTGTGGCTACCCATTAGGACAAGGCTTGAGAATACAGACTGTTGTGGTTACTTGTCATGCGCAGTGGAGCGTAAAGACGGGAGTTATGGATTGCAGCTACGGTTACTGAGCCTTATCAGCCCACAATTATACGTTTCTAGCAGGTACACAAACACAGAAAAGGGTAAGAGAGATTTAATATGATCTCTTCTCAGCTCAGAACAGTGGTGGTCAGATTCTTTCATTATGACCTAATCAACCTGTGGTGGAAGGGAAATAGTTTACCACTTCATGTCTTGTTCTTATCTCTGTCTGCTCCTTCCAGTCCCTTTTCTCCAGTCTCCTGTTCTCTGGAAACTCCAACTTTACTCACTGAAAAGATGGTTCTAACCGCTCAGATCTTTTTTATTTTTTTTTTCTGCATATACCTGTAATGCTGCATGTCAGAGGTACAGATGAATGGAAATACTTAAATACTCCAAGCAAAGGTTTGAATTTCATTTTGTTTTTTTCCAGAATTAGTTTTTGGGAATGATTTTTTGTTACCATTTGAGTTAAGAAGTAGGCACCATTATCCAAGACATGGACCAGCCAGTCCTGTTCTTTATAGCTCTAAACAGAACATGGTTTTGCTGGTTATAAGGTATATGTTCTATTTTTCAAAAAAATTTTCTTTCTCCAAACAAGTGGCCCAATAGCAGTAATTTGTTGGCCTCTCATTTAAAGCAATATTTTTTCTCAGTAACACAGACTAATTTCATACCTTAATATGACATTTTTCCTACAGATAGAACTTTGCTTTTTTCTGTTGCCCCTACATAAACCTTGAATAAGCAAAACAAAACAAAATGAAATAATATATTAAGAAGAATTTGATTACTCACAGATTTGGCTCTCATTCCAAAGCTTCAATATAGAATTATTTATTTTATCTTTCAGATTTCTAGATTTACCCTAGAGGTTCTCAACATAAAGATTGAGGAAATCTATGAGTTCTTGAGAGATTTTAAAGTAATCTGCAATGTCAACACTATTTTGATAGTTATACTAATACATTACATGCTTTTTCCTCTGCTTTGACATTTGCACTGATGGTGCAGAAGTGGTGGTGAGTAACTTTCTGATAAAATAACATAAATCGAGCAGGATCTCCAAGCTACACAGGCAGTCATTGTATTATTTATTACTACATTCCTTCCATTTAAAAACAAAGCCTGTATTGTTTTTATTGCTTTGTTTCATCTGGTTTTATTCTGTTTTGTTTTTGTTAGATTCTATTATGTCTGATAGTATGGGCAGCTATTTTGAAAACAAGACATATTATGTTAGAAATTTTTGATTTTCTATCATCTTGTTTTGAAGCACTTTCACTGGTTTTTTAAATTAGTTTTATACTGTTCTGTTTTGTTTGATTTTATTATGTCTTAAGTATGGGCAGCTATTTTAAAGATAATATGAGGCATTATGGTAGCCATTGTTGATTTCCTTTTTTTTATTTAGAAAAAAAAACAAAACAGGAAAAGGGTAGAAATAATGCAGAATTTAAAAAAAACAGTAAGAAATCACTAGTAAATTACATACTGTTATCTTAGAAGTAGTTGCTCAAGTCACAAAGTCAAAGCATAAAAAGTGGACAATCAAACAAAGACAGTACAACCATCCTGTTTGATGAACTTGTTTTGTTTTGATTGGCTTTATTATGTTTCATTTTGTTTGGATGCATTCTCTTTAAAATAAAATTTAAAAATAAAAATAAATAAAAATAAAGCCTGCTTCAATTAAGAATGTCTTTGATTAGCTAGTAAAAATCATTAATCCCAGTAAAATTTAAACCATCAGTACGTTTATTATACAGTGAGAAGTGTAAATAAATCATTTCTGCTGAATGCTGAAGTAGAAAGATTGTCTTTCTACTTGATGACTTGAATTGCCAGTTAACAAAATATTTTTCCCATGGAACACCATTTTTATATGAAAAATTTAGAGGAAAATCTTGCTTCTAATCACCATGATTCCCTAACTGAACAACTGGAACAAATATTAGATGATCTCCTTTCAATCCTTGCCCCTCAATCTATTTTCTCTGTATTAGCCATATAAGTCTTTAAAATGTTAGTCAAACCTTGTTAGTTTTCAGTTTAATTCCTCCACTAGACTTAGAATAAAATAAAAATGCTTAGTTGTGACCTAAAAGACTGCATTATCTGATTCTTGTCTATCTCTGTAACTTCATCTCATACATTTATTTGCACCATTATATCAGTTACACTGAGCTCCATTCTTGTCTTTAAGCACACCAAGAGGAATCTGGGAGAAAAGCATCCCAGAATATAATTTAAACCTATGTTTCCAAAATACACTGTCAGTATTTACTTAGAATTAACTATTCTTTCAGCATATAATTAATATAAAAATCATTAATGAGATTATCACATCAAGCTTTCAAAATCCAATCATTGTTCTATAGCTTATATTAACTGAGATGGAAACTATGCTTGAAATACTTAACATTTTATTTTCACAAAATAAGGAGATGACAGAATAGATTTAGACATTCAAGTCACTCCAAATATTTTTAGTTTTAAAATTTGATATTTTTAATTAAAATTATATTAAACAAGAAATTCATTCTGTAGATGTGATAACCTCACTTCAAATGCTCAATAAACATGTGTGGCTAATCACTATGTAATGAACATAGCAGTTATTCATTAACCAAATTATTCAATGATTCTCATTCCTTCTATTCACCACATTGACAAGAAACAGAAAATTCATAGTTAGGAACTGCTGCCCTTTGGTAGCCCTAGAAGTAACTCTTCCACCAAATGAATTTTACATTTACAAAGTTAAACTTTTATATATGTACACATAAAATGTGTTTGTGTGTGTATGTGTGTGTGTGTGCACGTACATGCTTGCCTGTTTGTAAAACAAAGGATTGAACCCAGGGTCCCATACATGCTAAGCAAATGCTGTATTACTAACCTCTATCCATAGCACTCTACGTTTTTTTCTTCTTGCACTTCTTTCAGATGTGTTTCTTATAAATATCTTGTTTAAACACATTTTTCTTGTTACTATTTATTTTTACTTAATATGTGTTTCTAGAAGTGAATTCAATTTGTTTACATTTAATAAGGCTGCTGTTATATTTGAAAACTGTCACAATTTTCCTACTTTTTTAAGAAATTAGAATATCATTGTTTTTTGGAAGCTTCCTCTTTTTTGTTGATTGGGTTATCTTTTCATTTTTAAATTCTAGTGAATTTTCATTTGTCAGGCTTTTATTCCTGCAAACCAATACCTAAGGAAAATAACATAAAGAAGAATATTTATTTTGACTCATAGTGTCAGAGAATTCAGTTTATGCTTCGCTGGCTCTGAGACAGAAAGGCTATGCTGGAATAAGGCTGCCCATGGCAACCAGGAAATAGAACAGGTTGGGGGTACAGAGAGTAAGAGCCTAGAGACTAGATGAAGTCTCCAAGGTCATGTCCTTATGAACCGACTAGACACATCCAAAAGTGTTCTTTACTAATCTAGGCATTTCTCAAGCCAGTTGAATTGACAATCATGATTAATCATCACAATTTAATTAATCTGATTGTATTTTAATCTTCTAGTGATTATCCATTATTACTGCTAAAGTTAAAGCATTGTGATGACCAATATCTTTATCATTTCATAAATCTAAAAGAATTTTGCATTGCTTCCATTTGCTCATCTTTTTTTTTTTACTTTTACTTTGGTCTCCTGATTTTTCTTCTGCAATCATTGTTCATAACTGAATAAAACTATCTAAAATTTTGGTACTAAAACGTTATTGAATTTTCACTATTTTATGCCACTAACTTTAGTAATCCTTTCTTTGTGTTTATTTTGGGGCTTATAAACACACTGTCAGTATTTACTTAGAATTAACTATAAATTTTACCATTTCTTTACTCACCACTTTAGGAGTACATCCTTCCGAACTTTTTTTCAAAAAAATGGTTAATTTTCTGATCCTTTGCAAAAAAACTGGACCTCATTTTGCCTCATATTTCACTTGTTCCTAAATTCTAGACAGAATTTTTTATTAAAAATTACTTTGCCTACAACTTTGAAGACATATCCCCCACTGTTTTCTTGTATTCTATATTTTATCAGGGAGCTTTGATGTCAGTCTAATCCTCTTTGCTTTATTAGTAGGGTCTTTTCTTTCTTACAGCTTTTAGGAATTTCTCTCAACTATTGAGGCTCAAATTGAATTGGTCTGGGGTTAGGGGCCAAATGTTAGTACTTTTTAGCGAGTTTATCCAGAATAAGATTATTTGTTTACCCAAAATAAGATTAAAGATTTCTTCTTGGATTTCTTTCCAGGAGACAATGTTATACCCAGCTGTTGGCTGCTGTAATTAGAACCAGAGGAGGTTTATAAAGCTGTTGATTGCTGTAGTTAGAGCCAGATGTGGGTATATGCCTCAGCTATTTAGGCAATTTTTGATGATTCCACATCACCTTTAAACTGCTTCTTCAATTTTCTAGGATTCTTTGATTCTGACTTGGGAATATCTCTTGGGCTTCATTAAATTTTCTTTCACATCTACAATAGTCTTTTTTTCTGTACTTACATTTCTTTCCTTTTCTAACTCTTGCATAACCTGATCTATGTCTAGCTTTCTTATAGAAATTGTATAAAATGATCAAATGCCTTGTATTTTATTTCCAGTGCTTTTAGGAACATATTTTCTTGCCTTTTTACATCATTTTAAAAGGGCTTGCAAAGGGAGATGAAGGAAAATTCTTAGCTAGGAATTTTGGTTTTTTCCTCCTTCTTTATAGAAAAAAAGCAAAACAATGATAGAGATTTTCAAAACAAGATAATAGGATTAACAATGGTAAATGTACTGCATACCATCATCTTCAAAGTAGTTACTCAGATTACAAGATAGAGGCATGAAAAACTGATCACACAACATTTTCAAAACAAGATAATAGGATTAACAATGGTAAATATATTGCATATCATCATCTTCAATGTAGTTACTCAGATTACAAGATATAGGCATGAAAAACTGATCACACAACATAAGCATAAACTATTCTTTTCAATGAACTAATAAAAACAGTATTGTAATTATCTTAGCTATCTTCTATGAGCAGTTTCTTCTCCTTTCACTATATCTATTGTACATTTTGGATCATATTTAATCTTTTAGTTTTTTACATTAGGGAGACAATATGATGTTTACACATGTGAGCCTGATTTACTTCAGTGTCTCAAGTGTTCTCAGTGTGGTCTCAAGTTGCGTCCAATAGTGAAACTATCTTTCTTTTAGCTAAGTAGTATGCCATTGTGTAAAAATACATCTTTTTATGTGTTACTCAGTTGATGGGCATTTGGGTTGTTTCTAAGATTTATCTATTGCAAACTTTACTGCTATAAACATGGGTGTACAAGCGTCACTGTGGTATGATGTTTTCAATTCTACTGGGAAAATACCCAGAAGGGGAATAGCTGGGTCGAATGGTACCTTTAATCCTAGATTTTGAGGGCTCTCCATGCTGATTCCCACTGTTGTACCAGTCTACATTCCCACAAACAGAGGAGAAATGTTCTTTTTTCCCCACAGCCTCTCCAGCATCTGTTATTGGTTGATTTCTTGATGATAGCCATTCCTTCTAGGGGGAGATGGAATCTCAATGTTGTTTTAATTTGCATTTCTTGAGTGATCAATGATGCTGAACATTTTTCATATAATTATTTTCCATTTGTATTTCTTCATCTGAGAAGTGCATATTCATCTCAGGTTCCCATTTTTGGACTGGGTCTTTGAATTTGGGGGTCCTGATTTTTTTTCAGTTCTTTATATTTAGATGTTATAGATAAAAGTCCTTTGAGGGACAGTTGACTAAGATTTTTAACCTTATGTATTTTTTATTTTCATTCTGTTGGTGATTTCTTTTGATGTGCAAAAATTTTCAGTAAGATGAGATCCCAGTTGTTGATTCTTTGAAGTACTTCCTGTGCAGTTTAGGTTTTGCTCATGAACTCTCTGCCTACTGCAATGTCTCCTAGATTTCTACCTACTCTGTCTTCCAGTAGATTGTTTATTTTGAAAGATACAAAGCACAGTGCTTCATTCTCTAGCACAGTTACCTTATGTTTCTGAATTTTTAGCATTTTATGCTAATTTTATCTAGCATCACAACACTTCTTTCCTTCTACATGTACCTTCTCAAATCGTGTACAATTACAGTGCATCTTATCTTTGATTAAGACTTGACTTGATCAGTGATGTGCTTTTCTAATACCTGACCTTATATTAATACTTGGTATTAACTGATCTTTTAACCATTATACTTTTATGTTTATCCAAGATGGTATGCACTCTTCCTTTATAGACTTACTATTTTAGCCAAATACTCACTCTTCTAATGAATTGGTCAGTGAGCCCTCAATGAGCACATTATCACCATTCACTTTTAATGTGCTTCAGTTTCTTTTATGACATTACTTTGAGGATAATTTCAGTTTGTTTCTATTATAAACACTGTTATCTAATATAAACTATATCTTTTATGAACTATCACTATATCCAAATAGTTTGTCATACTTTAAATATTTTCAATCACTCAGTTCAAAACAGAAACTCATGAAAGCAGACTCTCCATTCTTCTGTTATTTTCAAAAACACATTTGTCCTCATGCTTCTATTACATTCTTTCCATTCTTTGAAATATCAGATTGAGTCTCTCTGACCTTTCCCATGACAGAGCAGAAGAGTCAAAGGCTATGTCATCTTCTCAACTTTTGATTATAATGGAGTTGATATTGATATAATGTCAGTCCAACCATTTAGGATTACATAAAGACATGCTGTTATGATTTGTGTCTAAACATCCCCTCAAAGCCTCATGCACTTTCCAATGGGGCTTTTGGAGGTAGCTTGCCGGAGTCCAGCTGCGGCAGGGCTCAGGGGTCCCAAAGGTGGTCAGGGAGTCAGCGAGTGAGAGACAGAAGACACTGCACACCAGTATGTGAGTGAATCTGAATCTATTTTATTTTTCAGAAGCAGGAGTATATATTTGCTAACTTTTGGCAGTAACTTAAACCCCAAGCAGGAAGCATCCCAGGCTTAGGGCCTTAATTTTTTCACCTTTGTTAAACTTTAATCTTGTTACTTAGGAAATTATACTTAATTACCTTGCAAAAGCAAACATGCTATACCCTAGCCCCAATACTTCCTGTTTTATTTATATTGATTCTTTTCTTTGTTGGCCAGATTTTCTGTCTTTCTTTTTAACATAGTTACGTAATGTTTTTTATCCTCTATTGATCTAATACAATAGGGTGGCCCATTCCTAGCTAACCTTTCCATGAAATTTAATTGATTAC